>JARFOD010139757.1:0-13189 GCA_031763545.1 Mopalia muscosa
TTGCATATTATATGAAAATGGAACGGTATCAACTAATGACATTTTGTTTAAATTAATGGAAACCTACTTTAATGGTTTGATTTTATGAGAAAATTCGACTAAAGTTTTTGTTCTGTCAGTCTAGAGAAGCGATAGTGAGTCACGATTCCTGAAATCATGTGTCCAAAGCAGAAACTACTTTTATCAGTAATAGCGACAAGCGTCAACAAGGTATAGGTGATCCATTTGATTACATTCCACATGAAAATAGGAAAAGCTATCTTATCACATACACGACGTAAGCATAATCAACGGCTTCACGAATCAAGTCATAAGAACAAGGGGGGTTTAGTAAATATCATGTACAGTTATGCCCCTAAAGAGATCTGATTGGTTGGGTGCTTAATAAGTAATTTTTAATAATCTGTCCTGTTATGTAGTCTTGCATTTCAACTGTTGATACTCAAACACCTAATTCTGCCTCTCAAATCCCTAATGTTGTCTGAAGTGTAGTTTAAATATTCAAATTGAAAGCCTCCTTAGGAGCGTTGTTTTAAATAATTGTCATATTTTTAATCCAATAGACATGATCCTCGAGCCGTAAGACAACATACAAATTCGTTTATTATTTTTTTCTTTTGCTGAACTTCCTCTTTCAGGCTTATAGAACTTCTGGGTTTTAGATTGAATGCTAAAATATAAAATTATGTTGCTATCAAGAAACGTAGACAAAATCACTTCAGATACAAGACCTGGGTATAGCGTTTCATATAAGTTGACGATCTTATTTACGATCATGACACAATACCTTAAGTACAGTGTAGGCCTACTGGTCGCCATGACAATTAAGATTTGTTTGTTTGTTTGATTGGGGTTTAACATCGTACTTTAGGGTACTCCACCTATATGACAGATTGTCCACTTCCACCCCGCGATTGCCGCAGGCAAATTTAGTGACTCACTCACTCATATACCTAAGGGTCGACAGACGGACTCGATCTTGTGAACAGTACATCGAAGTAGGTTTAGAAAGTGCACTCGCTAACCGCTAAACCACGCCCGCGGACCCTTGACAATTAAGACAGACTGAAGTTAAGGTCTCTTCATGGAAGGGGGTCTCTGATGTTATCACAGTCACCCAAAACACATACATTTTATTATGAGGAAATCTAAGACAAATTAACTTGAAATTTTTTTTCGTCGTTTCTCGAAAACCTGGGCAAAATCGAGTCAAACACACAGAACTTCGTTTTCAAGAAAACTTAGCCAAAATCGCCTTATACACACACATCTTTCCTTCAATATACACACTTTCACATGTATTGGGTCCTGTCTCAAGGAGATCAGTATTAATTTACTCGATCAACAACTAAACTGTTTAATAAACGAGGATATAGTGAGAAAGACGAGGAGATTTGACACATCGCATAAACATCAACATGAAATAAACCGATGAGCAAATAAATCCCATAAACTTTCAAATTAGCCAACCACGGGGAATGTATATCGTCGAAAGGCTCTGTGAGATAAACTGATGTGTTTAAACACAGACTATACGAATACTTATTACATAGCACTTTCAGATTCCCGTTAAGTGTCCGTGTTTCTTAACCAGCTTGTCACCTGAGAAGTATGTTGTCGTGAGATTAACATCACTGTCTACTGAAGTAGTCTGAAAATACACACTTTAATAGATGTAACATCTTCAAACAATAGTCTTGGTATAATCCGTCTTTTATAAGACTCATTTGTATCACCTTTAATTGTCTATCTGAGAAGTGTTTGTATAACCACAACCTTTAAACAGCAATGACAAATAAATGTTTATATCTGTCATCTTTCCACAAATTACAATTTACATATGCTATCAGTCTGTACCATGCATTTTGGATTGGCTGCAATATAAATTATCTGTCCTAAGAGAAGATTTGCTATCAGACCAGACTACCGTTTTTCAATATTGTAAGATTTACATTTTAAATACAACGGATTAGAAAAGGTTCGGATTGTAAATGCTTACCTTTTCACATTCAGTTTAATTTCACAAATGTGATCTTTGTGTTCTCATTCTACCTTATGTAACCTTTTTAGATCAACCCGTTCACAGCAATTGTGCGAAACAGTCCAATTATATTAAGTTAAACAATTTCGTTTTAAATGTACTTGTACCATTTGGTGTTTTATACATGTGCTGTCTAGTCGAAAATCTGATTGTTTGTTTGATTGGGGATTAACTCAGTTCGGAAGGTTATTTCACCCGGTATACCAACCCAAGTGGTGATGGAAACCACCCTGGACACCGCTGTAGTAAAAACTTCTTTCAAGTCTTGCGTTATAAAGCATTTAACATATCTTACCACTATTGAAGAAAATATCAAAGTTGGCTCAGGCTATTATATACAGTATATAAATATTTTATTCTATTTTCATAATATGATATGTTTGTAATCACCCAATATTTCTTTATGCTAACCACAATTATATAGCTTCAAATTGTTGTAAAGAAAAGGATGCAAGTCTATTAATTTCTCGGGAAGGTTGCATTAAAACGGTTGATAGAAAATTTTACATGAATAAATAAGGCTTGGTATTTCCAGTTGTATATGTCTTTTTCCAATGTTTTATTTTATTTTCTCTTTTACAAAGTTGAAGCAATTGTTTGTTTTTATCTTACTTTGAATACGAGGCTGCTATCTTTCCGTGTCAATTTATGTCCAGAGCTCAATGTGATGGGCTGATTTAGTTGTTACTTTGAAGAAATGTTATCTCTAGGGCACCAATTGACAAATTTTAATGACACATAACAAAAAAAACTGTTACAATATCTTCATTTATGAAAACATCGCCTCACCAGAACCTATAAGAAAACGACCTCAAGGTCTTTCTGACAAAGAAGGACGAAATAGGTTTACTTTTATCACCTAATGACCTTCAGCTGTGAATCTAGTGCATTTTGTTAAATTAAATGTCACCAAAGAATTATAAAAAACCTAAAACCGTTTGTGCACAAATTTCGTTTTCATTTTTTCCTGTTTTCTTCCTATTTTTTTTTACTTCGCCACTTTTAAAGACAATCTGGAAATATTGGAGGTTAACCGCTTTTATATCACAAGGTGTAATTGTGTGAATTTAATGAGGACTTCTTACTCGACTTACTGTAGTATTTTCATGCTTTCTTCGTATTAAATATGCCTTGATTGTATTTGCCATGCCTTTTCATCACATTTGTCAAATTGAAATAAATAAAAACAGCGCATAGGGTAATACGTATTATTTATAGTACTTCATCGCCACGTCTTTAAAACTCATGGCGACAATTTCAATGTCCTAACAAAAGTGGTGGGTGTTTGGAGGAAGCTACTTCATGCCCGGGTGATCTCAGAGCTAAAAGGAAACAGGAAGCCGATTTTTTTTATGATGAATTCGTATTGAGGCCTATGAATGTCCCGTTTTTGTTGCAAGTGGCGTTGCGGGTGAGTTCCTTCATCCATTCGCCCTATACAACGTCATGTGAGATGGATAATATTAAACACGGCGTTAAATCCTAATCAAACCAGAGAAACGTAACATTAGTAACATTGAGTATACCACGTTTATCTCAGATAAAAAATAACGAGCAATATCTAGTGTTGTCTTGGATAGCAGAAAAAAACAAAGTAATCTAGTAAGGTTTTGTAAAAATCAACAAGGGACTGGCATAAATAGTTGAATTGGATTGTGGTTTGTACTCAGCCAGTCTACCAAAGCTACTCCTAATCATAATGCGAATAAAGCTGTTTCTCAGGGATTGATTTTCTTCAACTTGTCTTCTTGGTGACAAATGTGGTCTCCTGAGTAGTCAGTTCCACAGTCGGATCGCTAACCTGTTCACAACCGTTTTTCATGGCCAAAATAATGTTTGCCAGAAGCAATCTTAAGACAATATTTCCGCTCGAGAGACATACCAACGCTAGTTACAGTTGACCTGGAAATTGTTATAATTTAAGGGGAAATTTGACAAATTAATTGCCCCCTTTTTCATCCTTTACATTCATCGGTTGCTCATACACAGGTATCGATGTGGAATAGCTTTCACAGAAGGATGCATAGGATTCCCTAACGTACCTAGCAGCCTGAACTTTGGACAGTCGCGGCCATTGTGATGCACAAATATCAATACATGATATGTTTGTTTGCTTATTCACTAAATTTTTCATAATGTGAACAACACGCTATGACTTGAATTAAACGTGAAAAAAAGCATTCAAGTCTCTGTGTTTCTGGAGAAGGTTACGTGCAAAAGGTTGATGGACATTTTTAGATGAATATTTTAATAGGCTTTGCGTTTCTAGTAGTACATGTCTTTCTTCAATGTCTTATATTTTCTGTTTTACAAAGTAGACGCACGTTATTATTTTTATCTTACTTTGTCTACGGGACTGATATCTTTTTGTAGAAACTCATGACGAGAGCGTGTTGTGATGGGGGACATTTAGGGCCTACTGAAATATTATCTGTAGAGTAAAAAACTGACAACTTTTAATGACACCTTTCTGTGCTGGACAGCTGGCCAAATCCACGAAAAACTGATACAATCTCGTCATTGGTGAAACTACAAAACTATGTCAGAAAATACAAGAAAACAACGTCAAAATCCTTCAGGAAATTCGAATGCTGACAAAGAGGCAGGGAAAACTGTCCTACTTTTATTACCTAAGGATACTCGGCTGTGAACCAATCAGTGCATTTTGTTGTCACAATTACTACCAACAAGTTTCGTTTTCATTTTTTTTTTTTTTTTTTTTGTTTCCTTGTATTCTCGACAGAGCGGGTGGGCCATGGCCCAGCAGAATACTCCCTCGGCTTTCTCGGTCGAACGTAATAGGCGAGGAAAGAGGTTGCTTTCTGTTGCCCTGGTGTTCGCAGAGCTAAAGGGTAACGGGAAGCAGTTTTGTTTGTGATGTTCTGTATTGCTGTCCATCGTCATATAAGTTAAATACACTTGAGTACGACGTTAAACACCAATCAAACAAACAAACGTTGTAAAACGATGTTTCATAAAGTATTGAGTTAAACCCCTTTGTACAACAAATTCCATTGAGACTTGTTACCAGTGTGCTATTTTCCTTCCATTTGTCTATGTGTTGCTTGCTATTACACGTTGATCGGGCACTTTTATGTATAAACTTTATTTCATTGTACACAGTGAGCGGGTACACGATCAGAGGTGATCGGCAGTCTAAAAAAAACCTCTACAAATGCAGCGAGGTGAATCATTGATACAATTGTTGAAAATATCATCGTGTTATGAGCTGAATCCATTTTTCAGACGACATAAAATAATGCTTGATAAACGTCCCCGTGTTTATTACGCGGGGAAAATCCTAATAAGTTAGATTTGAACTTTATCGTATCTTTAATTAATTTTAAATTATCAGGGAGAGAAGTCCATTCGCGAATTGTTGTAGGAAAGAAAGATTTACCGAAAGATCGAACATATGTGATCTAAGAACGCTACATTTCAAGCTAAGTTGCGACATAATAATCTGCAAACGACGTTCACCATCGCAGTAATATGCAGGAACAGAAGGATCCCCATCGGATAGCATTGCCTTGAATATATTAAGGGATGGAGCATTTCTTATGCCAGTGCCTTAATTATTCCACAAGGACACCGCAGTAGGCAAAAAGGAATTCTGAAAAATTACAGTGTTACAGAAAGGTGTCTGTAAATTACTGGAATTTTTCAAAGCATAATGCGATACTTCTGCAACATATTGAGGCAGGAGGTTCATAAGATAGGATGGATATAATGTCAAATTATGAAGTTTACGACGTTCTGATAATGGCATGTAACCAGTTTCTTTATAAATTAAACAATGACTAGTCCCTCGAGGGCAGCCACATATGCTTCTTAATCCACCAAGTTGCAAATTTTCCAGTATCGTGGCTTGTTGTTGAGTACAATTATCAAATAAAACATCCCCATAGTCAAATGAAGGAAGTATAAAAGACTTGTACATAATTTCTAAAGATTTTCTATTTAGCCTATATTTAAAACTGCGTAAGCAGTTTATCATAGGACTTACTTTCTTTACTATATATTGTATATGATTATTCCATTTGCAGTCAAATTGCATAAATATACCAAGATGTTTATGAACTGGCACCTGTGGAATTTCCACATTCGACAAAAACAAAGGGGGGTGGACAGTGTCATGCTTTCTTGAGCTTTAGCTCAGCAAGCAGCAGGGAAACAGGAAGCCCCCTCCATCCTCCCGCGTATGTTTATGTCAAACCAATATGAAGTGAGAGCAAGTATACATAGCTGTAGCTGTATGATGTACATCATGACCACCATGTACTTACTGGAACAGAGATTATAAAAAATAACAAAAACATAACTTAATCTTCATATCCTTATTTGTCACAAAGCCATAAAATCCAATAACATTGAGCAATACAAACATCAATACATTTTGGAAAAGTGCCAAACAAGGCGGAAATAAAAATTCATATATAAAATAAATGCCTTAGTCATTAGATTCATGTAAATTATCAAATAAATATAATAACTTTGAATTGTATGATATTTTCTTAATAATGCTTATGAATGAAGAACTGATATAGTGGATCAGTGTGTAATAATTTAATAATGAAAGAATGAATGAGTGATTAAATAAATAAGCAGCATATATAAATAAATAAATAAATCAGTACGTGTCTTAATAAATAAAATTACAAATAAAAAAATCAGCGCCGCTTACAACACCATAAGTTTAATAACATGCACATTTGCGTTCAAACTGTAAAAAGAATACTGATGAGGTAGATACTAGAGGCTTTGTACTTGGGTCCAGTGAAGCCTTCAGTTCAGCTTAATTCGATATGCCTTTTATATATAAACAATTATAAAATTACGCGATTGTTTAATCTAAACTTGTCCATGCTTGCTTGTGCTTGTTTAATTATTGCAATTACAAAAATGAATTACGTTGAGCAACATTTTTTAATCTCTTTTTAAAAAAGTTATAAAATTATAAAATCTAAATAGTTAAATAAATAAATAAATTAATTTAGTAATAGTTTTTTCCAAGTTAAACTAATAGCTCGTATTCGCTTTGGATTGAAACTATTACTTCAATCATGTCTCTAATCATGACATATTCTAACATATTTCTTTCGCTACCGGTACCATTACTCGGTTTGGGATTTCCGTTTAGAATTTTTCGCGTGATAGGAGATGCTGACAAGATTCCTGAAGCAGCCATCTTGCACAGAATTTCCAAAATTCTGATTTCCAACACTCCGAGTAAAGATTTTTCAAAATCTTCTTTATTAACCGGCCTCGTAAGCTTTGAATTTTCCACAAAGATAAACAATTTAGACAATTCTGATTTCCAACACTCCGAGTAAAGATTTTTCAACATGTTCTATATTAACCGGCCTCGTAAGCTTTGAATTTTCCACAAAGATAAACAATTTAGACAACCTTTCGTAATCCTCTGCCAGCAATGTGGAAGTCTAAAGAGAAAGGAACGTTTTTTTCTTCACTATCTAATCAAATTGTTTTAATACAACAAAATATTTTAAGTATGAGAGACGCATTTAAAGGCTATTTTAAAATACTATTTTTAACTTTTTTTACTGAAATGTCATCAATAAAATCAATTCCATCTAGTCTTGTTTTATTTTTAGAATGTAACCTCCATTATAAACGGTTACTTTTATAAGGATTTGTTTACCCACCTCAGTTATAAGGCCGCTCCCAACATTTCTCTCAATAGGAAAACTATTCAGACCAGTCATATTGTCTAATTCATCTAACGCATCTTGATTTCCTATGTTACCGATCATCTGTAAAACAAAGGTATGATTAACATTATTCGAAAGAACTATTCTACCCGCAAAATGTTTCTTTCTGTCTTTGTCTCTTAATTGGAGTTATTAATGAATTGTTTCATTATTTACGTCCATATTATGTATTTCGGGAAAAGTTTAAGACCAGTTCACACATATCCGTCCGGAAGTTATACATTTTGGACTTTTTGCATAGGTATATAATACACAAGAGTTCAACATCCTGGTTGACCAGGCCAATCAAAATGCAGAATATTACTTTTTTCCCGTTCCGGATTGCACAGACGTATTAGGTTCATGAAATTTCATCACTACCAAGTCAATCTTGCTGTGCAAATATGACAATTAAACCATAATTAAGTGTATTTCTGAACAGCTGTTTTCCTCATGACGTTAATCACATATAGGTGTACAGTTATCTGACTAAGTTGCCTCAAGACCAGATGGTGGTCAATTATTTATATGTAATAATTTCATAGTATTCAAATAATGTAACGTATAGACATAGTTGCAAGAACAAAGCTATTTACTTGAACATAATTGCAGGTAGCCAAAGGGGTATTGTTTACAATACAAACAAGTGTAAAAAATAATCCATTTATATATAGCTTGCGTTCATTCATCCAGCGTAATTGTGTCTGGTAAACAGAGAATCGTTCTCTAAACATTTGTATAAGCCCGGAGTTCACATAGAATGTTTTTTGCTAGTCAAAGGGCATATATAAAGCTATTTCATGTGTAACTGTGTATACAAACAGAAATAAATACATATATATTGGATAAATAAAGAGAATATATAGAAATATATTTGTAATGGGTAACCTACAGACATCTCGAGAGAAGGTAATGACCATTCATAAATATATTTATATATAGGTCTCGCTGAACTGTTATTATGTAGGGAAATCTATATATAGATTTATCTACTTGTACAATAACGACACGGTGAAAATAAAAGACGGGAGGCTGCTGACATTTGGTAATATTAAATTTTTAAGCTCACGTTTCAATTTATTGTTCAAGCTCAAGCACGCTCACTAACGCCAGCAATAATTTCCACGGGGTTTTTAAACATCTTTATCTTCACTTAATTATTTTAACTAAAATTAAAAAGTAAGTTTCGATGCTATACGACCTTAAAAAACGTCTACCGTATGTCTAAAACACCAAACTTTTACCATTCGTCGTTTTGAAAAGATTACTGTGTGTAATGTTGTAAAGAAAGTTGCAACATATATATTCAGTATGCTGTATAATGAGACTTGCTATGATTCAAACAAACGAATAGATGAAAATAAAATATATTCAAACTTACCATCTGTTTATATTCACTTGATCTGGTAGTTAAGGTAGACAGAGAAATTAAAAGACTTGCGAAATAAGCTGGTTGCGGAGTAAAGGTCCTAGCTTCTTCCAGTTCTGGAAAGAGCTCTGATACTGGGTTAGAACCAACACATGGGTCCTCCCATATCTCTTTAGGTACTGGGCCACTAGAGACACAACCAAAAATACTAACTAACACCAGCACCAGTAAGATGATTCGATAGAATAATGCTGCAAACAAAAACAACACTTCTTTGAATACATTATATGGGTTGTTTATATAGCGTCGTAAGCGAACATATTTTGAAACAAATTATACCAATTTTTTTAGAAAAAAAAACAACTACCCCTGAGTGCCAGATTCTAGTTGTTAAAATACTCTGAACTTCAAGCTGCCTAGTACGAAATTACTTACAATTCATTTCGCTTTTGCAGAAGTTAAATCTGGTTTTAAAACAATAATGAAAGTATAGTCCTATGTGCTAGACAAATTTAACGAGTGTTAATTTTAGAATTCCAATCAGTGCGTTGCAACTCATTTTTATAGTCCCTACACACACAACAACTTTTGATGGGGAATTCCTAAAATGACGTGTATTGTCAAAATATAACCCATACTGCTACTCTAGCGGATATATAACGTATTTGACTATACCGCAGGCGTCTTCGTCCATTTAACTCTAGGATAAGTCACCCAATATATTCTTCCTTTTCTATCGGGTTACTGACTAATCAGACGATTACCTTGAACAAAGGCAATCAAAATGAAAAGGCAATAAATAAATGTTTTAACCTTTTGTCATAAAACCTAGGTCCATATGCCTTTCTTGTTATATATAACAGTTATTGAAAATTATTCCATGTTAACTAATTCAACCTTAGACACTCTATCTTCCTACTCTTATCTTATTTCCCTTTTGTTGGTTTATTTAACCGCTAAGCTTTTTTGAGGTGGTGCGGGGTAATTTATTTTTAATATTTCTTGTTTTTTCCTGGTTTTTGAAAATCTATGACGGTGGATGAGTGAAGCAAATGTTGAAGAAATGTATTTTCTGTTCGTGAATTTTTTAGTTACAGGTACTAAAATATTTATATATGTAGTAGATATGTATTATCTAACATCGAAATTTTGTTGTCTATGGCGTCGCTATTCCTTGGCAATCAGAAAAGGCGAGTTATTTTTCATGTCGTGTTATCCAAAGAAACGGTTCATTTTGGCGTTTTGAATATATTATGTCTAGTAGTTAGCTTTAATTTTCACTCTTGTGCCTTTTCATTGAGTATAAAATCGAAAATGCGTCTAAATGTTTCTACATCAAAACTCGAAATATGCAAATGACTTCCCCCGGAAGAACGTCCATCTTTGTTCCCCATGATGCAGCATTTTTGTGCAATACCGCTCGAAATCAATTGCTCTGCTAGCCACAGAGTTAAAAGGTACCAAATTGTGCAATTCACTACTTAGGATCTCGAATTAGCACTCAAATCCTCAATCAAATAGAATAGCCGGTTTAATACAGGTTTAATATACCCAGCGTTCAATGTCCAAATCATGCATACAAATGGGACTAACTGGCCCTCTGCTCAAGCTTCAAGTCTACAGTCAGATCCTCAGAATGGATGCTAGAAAAAACAGACGTATAAACTGTGTTTCCGTATGCCTCAGACGTAGACAAGGGACATTAATGAGAAAGGAAACTTTACACCATGGAACCGTTTGATTGTGTGGGTCGAGTCAAAACGATGACAGTAATACTGAAGGCCTACACTATTGTCACATCCTTTTAACCAACACTTTGGTAAATGTCACGTATGCCACGATCTATCAATTATCACAGAGATATTCCAATCCATTCTTTCTCTCCATCCCGACCGGATTTACTTCTATCTATTGCTATTACTTGAACGGAGGCGTCAGGTTGGTAGATACACTGAAGGCGGAGGAGGTTACGATTACAGTGTGTTTAGAACAGAAACCACCGGCATATACTATACATGACTTATAATTCTTAGAAGGATATTTTCTCAGTTATTTCTTGTACAGTTAGACAGTTCAGTTCTCACTTCAGGGTTGTAGCTGTTGATTTATCCAGAGTCTAAGATATAGAAATTTTAATAATCTTTAATAGAAACTGTCATGGTTGCTTCCAATCGATTTCTAACTTCAACTTTAAATTAATCAACTGCCCTTCATATGAACTCCGAATATACCGAGGGAGCCGATAAAATCTTGTCACGTGACTTGTTTGTTTTTTCCTTCTGTTAAAAATCATCTAATGCATGTTCATCGTGAGTCTGGTGCTCAGCGTATTCGCTAAATCTGGTGAAGTTATATCTCCCTCGTTCAATACAGATAAACTTTATATCTCAACGCCAATTTATGTAAAAAAAAAAACAATACATAGTACAAATAAGTCCCTTTTTCTCCTTTTGAAGTCTTTGAAATCATATTCATGACTTTCTATTTTGGATACAACTATCTATTCTGTACGTCGGAAAGCCAGAACCTGGGAAATTTGTAAAAAGCGATTTTTCGTTTTCGTTTTACCTGTCCTTGCGCGCTTACTGATTAGTTTTATTCTACTCTCATAGCACAACTCGAATGATTCACTGCGCTTAAAATCACCATTAGACAACCTTTTCCTATAACGTATTATTGTCATGCAAAATATGAATTTGATGTTTGTATAAAATACTTATAAAATATTGCTGAAATACCTGTTAACAATATTTTGGATACTCTTAAGAATAAGTTTTGATATTATTTAAGGTAGTACTGTGTTTATACATCGTGATCAGGCTCTTCTAATAAATGAGTTCGACGCGTTTATAAATTTAAGTTTCAGTCTGAGTAAATTGACACGGGGAAATTTTGAAAGACCTTCACGTTTACAGTACACTTAAATAGATTATTTTTACAGTACGCTTAAAGAGATCACTCAGTTATTAAGTTCGAATTAGCGTTAATGTTAAAGTTTTCTACTTCCGGTAGAGTAAACAAATCAGGTCTGAGTAACGTTTAAATCAAATCACTTAAATAGTCTGCCACAAAATGAGTTATGCTATCATAGGCTAACAGAATGGGCACAACACCGGACACACTCGTCAATTATATTCTCTAAACATATTTGACAACGATTTGTGTCAAACTACAATACAGAAAGCCAAGTGGATATAAACACTACCGGTAATTCAAACCGTTGATAAGAGAATTTACAAAACCTGCAGGTTTGATAGTGTAACTTCCTATTGTATTTACTTAAGACATTTGATAAATTGTTGAGTGAGGACGAATAATAATGTCCCATGGCAAACAAACGTGACATGTTTTTTAATGTATTCCCTAAAGTGTTTGGTAAATTTTATCAGTGGTAAAGATTAGAGAAAAATACGAAGGGCTTACTTTAAATGAAACCAACCATGAAACAGAGCAGGCACCTGCTTCACAAAGAACACTGACACATTTCTGTAGAACGTGTTCACGCTCCAACATGGACCGTTAATATTATTTTTACGTTCACTGATCAGTGACTATTTATTTAAATGGTTTTGGTTTTATCAGCTGACTTAATATTGACGAAAATACAACAAATGCATGTTTCCACCATATAGAGAATGCCTTGAAGTACCGGTATACATTAAAAAAATATGTTATCCTTTATATATCCTTGCTTTATATTAGTTAGGAAGTAGACAAACATCACTACTTTGGTTCTTCTATAGGCAGTTCGCATACATGTACATGCTACACCTGGGATCAGTTTCTACATACTCATCCCAGGTTAAACCAATTATACAAGGACGCAATCTTGCTCCATTTAAACGTTGGTAATTTTAGCAATTTTGAAACAGTGTTTACTCGGGGAATACAATATACATTTTATGTTGTAATCCCAAGTTTACTACAGCAAATTTGTTATCGA
This sequence comes from Mopalia muscosa, assembly GCA_031763545.1. Lineage (NCBI taxonomy): Eukaryota > Metazoa > Mollusca > Polyplacophora > Chitonida > Mopaliidae > Mopalia > Mopalia muscosa. Next base: position 13,065 of record JARFOD010139757.1, read on the forward strand.
ATCAGAAATAAATCTATCACCAACACCAGGTTTAACTTCTGCAAAAGCGAAATGAATTGTAAGTAATTTTGTACAAGGCAGCTTGAATGTCAGAGTATTTATCAACTAGAATCGGGCATGCAGGG
>JARFOD010139768.1:0-13189 GCA_031763545.1 Mopalia muscosa
CTACTCTACATTTGAACCCTTGGCGGATAAGTCCTGTATAATGGGACTCGGCTTTCAAGGAACTGATTGGATGCGTAGGAATTTCTTCGCATCCAATTAGATGTTGTGCTATTAGAAGACTTGGCTAGTGAATTTGGCGACGAATGTAACTGTTAACCGCGGAGTTAGCTAGAACCTTGATCGTTTTATCCGCCAGATGGCGTAGCTGAAACTCTTGTCTCATTGTACATTAATTATCTGCCAAGGGTTCAAATGCAGAGTAGCTTGGAATAGTAATCCTTGGCTAGAGAAGATGGCAAACCGTATATGTATTACATTTATATGTAAATGGACAGGCCTTTAAAACATTTTGACAATCCATAAGTTGTTTACAAAATGGAACAAGACAATGTATACATGTATTTACAATGTATCATATTTACAACATAAAAACAGTCAATAAATCTGTTATATTTTTGTAAATTCTGTGGAACTGTTTAACATTCTTATCAATATTTTGTAGCAGCATTTCACAATTTTTTAATCAGTATAGTACCTTTTACATTAATATTGAGTCAACGTTATACTTTTTGTTTCTATACATATACACATATTTTGTTAAATCATATTCATACATGTAAACTAATACTAGCAATTTTAAAATGTTGCAACTCTGTTCTCTTTGTTTGATTTGATCAACCTGTGTTGCTGGTTATTTAAGCTGAACAAGGATATCAAAGGGACAATAGATAACAATATACGGTACAAAAACACCTGTGATACAGGGTCTGCAAAGGATTATCACCATGCACTTGTGCTGCAACATATGTAACAAGCATCCTTATAATAATAGACATTTGGGTCATCCACTGACACACTGCTGCCTAAAAATTTACCTTGAGGTATGCACTTAAAAAATAGTGAATTTTATATATTGTTGGATGACTGTACTTCCATGAAAACGTTTGTATCCACCTAATGATTGGTGTGGTTTGATTGGGGTTCAACACTGTACTTAAGGTTAATTCATTCACACGACAGCATACCAGCACAATGGGTGAAGGAAACCACCACTGGCAACCAAGAAAAACAACAGGACAATAGCATGACACTTACAGGACAATACAAAGACATCACAAACATATCAGCTTCCTATTCTTCTTTAGCTCAGAAAGTACCAGGGTAATTAATACGAGTAACGACATCCACCAATTGTTTGTTTGCTTGATTGGGGTTTTACGTCATACTCTAGGGTTTCAATTATATGATGAAGGATTGTCCACTTCACACTGTTCCTTGCCTTATTACAGTGGATAACCAAGAGGAAACCTCATAAAAACCACGACCTAAATTGCTGGAGCCACCTCTTGTGATTCACTCATATATGCCTGATGGTTGACAGACAGACTTAATCCCGTGAACATTAGAGTAGGATTATGCATTCACCAATTGAAACTATTGTAAAAATATTGACATAAATGTAGCTTGACACAAACCAATCTACATGTAGATTAAAATAATGAATTTTACTCACTGAGTAATTTATAACACAGACATGGAATCGCAGTACTACATGTACATGTTTATGCAAAGACTATCACGAAGGATATATAAGCAACAACCGACACAGTCCACATTATTCGTCTTTGTATATTATTCATTACCAAACAGCCCTCTTAATACCTAACGTGGATGCCCGTGAGAGATCTCCGATAAAAGAGACAAAGTTTTGAAATCTCATAATTTTCCTTCCTATATTTCGGACACATGCTTTATACACAGTTTAAAATTTCAGCATTTGTAAGCCTCATTGTTTTAAGTTAAGATTCCCCTGGGGTTATAGATACTCATCCCCCCCTGTAATAATACTGAAGAGACAAAATCTATCTTTAATAAATCAGCATTTAATCTCTGACAAAGTCCAGCTTACTGAGATATTAATCCCAATTGATTTCCCTTATTAAGGACTTATAGTGACTCAGGCAGTTCGGAGTGTCCTCTAGTTGTGTGATGTACCAACATCCAAACTGCAGAACATTTGTTGCAAAACTTGACACTTATTCTCACTTGTGCGTAACCATGGTAATACTTTTGAAACGCCCTAACTCAGTTCATTTCATGTTATTCAAACACTTGAATTTCTCATACAGTAACAATTGTACGGCACTGTAATAGTTTCGAGATGCCCCTTTTATACTGTTTCTTCAATCTTATCAAACCACTTGAATTTCTCATCAAGAAACACTTGCAAGGCACTGTAATAGTTTCAATATGCCCCTATTATACTGTTTCTTCAATCTTATCAAAATGCTTGAATTTCTCATCAAGCAACACTTGTAAGGCAGATTAATGGGTTTGAGATGCCCTTATATTGTTTCTTTGATCTAATTAAACAACTTGTATTTCACATTCAGCAACACTGTAACATGTCGTTACTATATAGACTGTGCAGAAGTTGTACTGCACTCAAACTGCAATGGTAACCGGAGTAATAGGCTGACTGGTTAATAGGTGCCTACACAGTTAATTCGATCTTGATTTGAATTTGAACTAGACACTTTCACACAAATGTTGACAGTAGCTGATGTTGCGCGCCGACTGGTTGATGTGTCCATACACAGTTAATTTGATCTTGAATTGAAGTTGTACTGGACTCTTTCACTCAAACTGCGATAGTAATTGGTGTAGCGGGCCGACTGGTTGATGGGGAGGCATGATGTAAATGATGTTTATGCTTCTCCAAGCTACGTGCTTCTGACATGGCTTCTTTTAATAACAATACAACCTGCCAATAGAAAATGAAGTCACATTTTATTTAAGTTAGTTTGTTTGTTTCATTGGGGTTTAACGACGCATTGTCCACTTCACACTGTTCATGTCCTTGTTACAGTGGAAAACTGGGAGGAAACCTTGTATTAAAAAAAACCCATGCAATTGCCAAAGCCACATCCTGTGACTCGCTCATATACCTGATGATCGACAGACAGACTCGATCCTGTGGATGGTAAATTGGAGTAGGGTAAGGATGGCATGCGCTACTACGCCTTGGCTGCTGACACATTTTATTTAAGAAACATGAACATAACAAACAGTACTGTATGAAATACATGTCACCCACCATTCCAGCTATACAGAAAACCCAACAAGTTTCACATAAGACAATTTATCACAGCTATAATAGATCTAAATCAGATTGATTGGGGTTTAGGGCCATGCTTAAGACATCCCAAGTTTGCCCCAGTCTGAAATGCTTAAAATTTGTATAAATAAATATTTTGATTTCTTTTAATGTATGTACCAAGATAGTGTTATCTTTTCATAACAAAATTACTGCGTACAAACCTTAACTATGAATTTCTGCATAACCACTTCTTGTTTTTTGATAGAAGAATTTATGTTATCCTACTTCTAGATGTTGTTCAAAAGTTATTCTAACAAACCTGTTTGAAAGTTGGTCGTTTAGTGGGTTCAGTCTGCCAAAGCTCTCTGATCAGATCTTTACATTTCACTGGCATTACGACATCGCCAGGAATAACTGGACGCCCTCCTGCTTTCACTATCTTCATTACCTACAAAGCAAACACATCTTCAGGTTATTTCTGGGTCTAAGATTTGTTTGTTTGTTTGATTGGTGTTTAACGCCATACTCAAGGGTATTTCACTTATGTTACGACGGATTGTCCCCTTCAAACTATACACAGCCTTATTACAGTGGAAAACAGGGTGGAAACCTCGTAAAAACCACCCCCACGATAACCGGAGCCACAACATGTGACTCGCTCATATACCAGATGATCCTGTTAACGGTAAATCGAAGCAGGTTGAGTTTAGGAAGTGCACGCCAAGGCCTTGGATCTAAGATGTATCAATGAACGTTATGTTATGGCACTCAAGGATATTCATGTAACAATCACAACATACCTTGATCTTGATTGTTTCACTGAAAAATAGGTTGGTTTGTTTGAATTGTGATTTTACGTCACACTAAAGGAAGTACACAGAACAGTTTTAACAACCCAACTTGGTCTTAGATCTATCAATCAAATGTGTTTTTGTTGATCAATGAACCAAGGTGGGCCAATTTTTGTTGTCACATGAAACGAACTTGTGACCTCAACATCATAAACAAATCTGCTTCCGGTTACCCTTTAGCTCTGCGAACACCAGGGCAACAGAAAGCAGCCTGTAGTCTCGCCTCTTACAATCGGCCGAGGAAGCCGAGCAAGTATTCTGCAGGGCCATGGCCCACCCTCTCCCTCACGGGGCGAATAGACATTGAAACGGTTGCGTCAAAAATAAATGAGAAGTTACCATCCATAAAGTGTTTTGCGTTTTTAGTTTATCAACTGTTAAATGCGATTCAACGATTTTATGTTTTTTGTGTACCTCTAACTCTGCTTGTTTTTCTGAGAATGGGTTTTCTCCCCTTATCATTTCCCACAACGACATTCCGAATGAATAGACATCACAACTTGGCGTAAACATGGAGTAATGTCCCTTTTTATCCGCCTGGATAAGAATTTCTGGGGCTGTCCAGCGGATAGAAGGCGGGCATGCACTCAGTTCCTTCTGACCTATTTTTGGAATATAAAAATAGAAATATGAATGAAAAAATCTACCAATATATTAACAGTTGATTTATTTTGTGTTCTATGATATACTTTAGGGCACTTCACTAACACAACGGTATGCCAGTGCAATGAACAAAGGAAACCAATCTCTACTTCACTGGCAAAAGATATTACTTAACAAGACATAATAATCATAAAAAACAGTCTGCCACATCAGATAAGCTTGGGGTTGTTCCTTATCTCTGGCAGTATCAGGGAAATAGTATTTTCATATTGTTTGTTTGTTTGATTGGTGTTTAACGTCATACTAATGATGACGGATTGTCCACTTTACACTGTAAACCGCCTTATTATGGTGGAAAACTGGGAGAAAACCTCATAAAAACCACCCCCGTGATTGGCGAAGCCACAACATGTGACTCGCTCATATACCTGATGGTCAAAGGGCGGACTCGAACCCCTGAACGGTAAATCGAAGCATGTTCGATTCAGGAAGTGCACTCGCTACCACTTAGCCATGGCCGCAGGCCACTTTTCAGATATAGGTACCATGTTTGGTTGATTGTTCACTTTACAGTATGTCGCTTGTACAAAGATGAAGGCACACCCTAACACTTATAAACAACAAAGGAAAGACAACCACATGCCCCTGTCATACTCCTCTTGTCTTGAGAATCACCATACCACCTTGTCTCTCACTAATGATTAGGTGAGTCAAGGGTTCTCTATGTGGCCAACTATAGTAGAAAACTGAGGAATCCTTGTTTATTTGTTCGACAGGCATCTAGCATCAGGTATTTCACTTATATGACAATAGACCCTGTGGTTCCTTGTTTAACAATGGTGGAGAACCAAGACGAAAGTTTGTTGAAACCATCCCTATGATTGCCAGAGTCATATCATGTGACTCTTTTATATACCTGAGGGTCAGCCCTCAGACTAGAACCTGTGAGCAGTACATCAAAGTAGGATTTTCCATTAAGCCACCACTGCAGGACCAGGAAACCATGTATAAGTCAGCCCAGCAATCGCAGGAAGTTACATGTACCTCTTTTTGCCAGACTCTGAGGGACTCAAATCTTAGTGGTGAGGGCCAGTGCTCACACATGCTAGCCAAGATCACATTTTAAGTTGATAATAAAAAAATAAATAAAATTTTATAAAGTACATACTAAGTAAACTTACAGAAGCATTTTTCTTTTCTACATTCCTCTCTCACTGGCTGTATAATTGTTGTAACTCCAAAATCAACAACCTGAGGGTGAAAAAAATAATTGAAAAAAATAATTATCCACAAAAAATTGGCATGTTCTGGTTTCTCCAGTGGAACCGGTGACAAGCAGGGGAGATAAATCACAATCAAGGGAGATAATTTATATAAGGAGCGCTTCAAACTGATTTTGGTCTATTGGGCTCACATCTGTTTTATTGATTATAAAATAATAAAAGATTAAATTATGACAAATTTGCTTGTAGTAAAAATATATATACTCAGTCGGATATCAAAATGAACTTCAAATTTGATGACAAATATTCTCTAGTCCTATCTTTTTAGATTTTATTTTTAACATTGAACATAACAGTCTATTGGCTGATGTGTTATGCTGTGATAAAGGGTGTTTCACTTACATGACGGCAGTGTATTTGAACAATGATTAACACTAGCACAAACCATTAAATGTGAAGTGTTCCGATAATGTTGGAAAATGAATCTTTCTCAAGTGCTTTATGAAGACAGCATTGTCACACTCAAAACAAACTGCCTTAGCCAGACAGCATTTTAATAAACAAAAGTTTGAGATGTATATGCTCAACCATTCCAGAGACACAGCTCAGAATATAGAGGTGGGGTGGGGGGTTGGTCAGAAAGACCTTTGAATTGACAGTAGATATTTTAAGTTACCCCCTGCATCTTATAATATGGAGGTATAAAATTGAGAATTTTACAAAAAATCTACTTACAATAACAACCTCTTCTGGTGTAATCATGAGATTAGCACAGCGTAAATCACGGTGTAGTACAGGGTTAGGTTTGATAGAGTGTAGAAATGTCATCCCATCTGCAGCCTGGGTACACTAAAAAACACAAATATACACTTCTGTTGTATAGAAATACAGGATATGAAACAAAGAAATCTCTGATGAGGTTTTCCAGCAGTGAAAAAATATTTAAGCAAGGCTGCCAAAGAGCTAGCCTGTTCAGCCAATGAAAAGGGATGCATTCCTTTTACCTTCATATCCCTCTCCTCTTATGTTGTGGGACAAGTGCTCAAAATTTGATAACAACCAGGCTATTCAATTTTAACACACTATGCTTAACACAAATTTAAAAGCAAATTTACTTGAAAGGCTTATTTAAGTAATAAATATTGTGTATTTGGCTGAACTGATAATAGCCCTCTCTTCTCATGTTGTGTGACATTTGCCCAAAATTTAAGGACAATTAGGCAATTTGGAGTAATTGGTCCAGTTGTTCAAAGCTTTCTTATCCTAACAGCCAGGGAGATGACGTTGCGTCACAAACAAATTGCTACCAAGTCATAATAGAATTTCATTGTAAGCCAATGTCTTCAAATGGATCTTCAACTTAACAAGTTAACAGAGCTTTGTTTGTTTGTTTGTTTGATTGGTGTTTAACGTCGAACAGAGCTTTGAGAACCCTGCCTATTTTGCTTAACGCGAGTTGACTTGAAAAGCTTGTTAATGTACTTAATATGCGTTTAATATTATATATATATATTATGCTCCAGGGCAAGAGGAAGCTCACATTTAGCCGCCCACTCTCTTGAAGATCCCTTTCTGTGTCTGAAGAGTTTTGGCTTAATTATCACCATTTTGTAGCTGAAGAATTCAGTACTCACCATTCTGAGTTTCTGCGTCCATGATATGTACTCCTCATGTTTCAGGTAATGCTTGACGGACTGGCCATTAACAAGCTGGTTCACGATGTAAGGGAATTTAGCCTCCAAACACATTCCTATCATGGCTGCTATGTTTTTATGACGAGGCTTACTGGAAAAAAAGATGAAGTCAATGGTCACAATTAGCACCTTGTTAGTTATGAAACTAATAAGAGATTCATATGGATAACAACTTCTTGGTTTATTGTTGTTACCTATATGAATCTCTAATTATAATTCTTAAAGAAATGTTTCTATAGTTCACCTTAATTTTTTTCCAAAATGAATTGATACAAACACAAGCATGAAATGTACAGAGTTTATTCTAGTATCCAAACAAACAAAATTTAGCATTTTTTTTTTTTTTTAAGAAATTTGAGCACTTTTAACTTAAAAACATCTAGTTTAAACAACATGTATTGTAGTAATTTTATGATTTAAATTTAACATGATTTAAAGGTAAATATTTTTTACCTGAGAATTGAAACCTCCTGTTTGATCCTCCTAACGACCTCTGAATGGTTCTCACTCAGTTGAATTCCATGTGTTATACATTTAATTGCTACTGACGTGTCCTTCCAGTGTCCTTTGTATGTGTCCCCAAATATGTTTCCACCAAGTCTGAATGGTAAAAAGAGAGATAAATACAGAAAGAACAAATCTTTTCAAAAACATCAAAATTTGACAAAAACATCTGAAAATAGTCTCACCAATATACATATACAAGGATAACATTATAAATGCTCAGAAAATTTTGCTCATTTTGTTTGTTTTTTTGAGTGGGGTTTAACATCATACATAAGGTATTTCACTAATATGACGAGGTGTCCACTTCATACCATTCCTTGCCTAATTACAGTGGAAAACTGGGAGGATTGTTTTTTTTCTTGGTGTTTAACGTCATACTCAAGGGTACTTCACTTATATGATGACGGATTGTCCACTTCAGACTGTACACAGCCTTATTACACTAGAAAATCCGGGAGGAAACCTCGTAAAAACCACTCCTGCGATTGCCTGAGCCACAACATGTGACATGCTCAATTCTGTGCTTAATCAGCCACTGGTATATTTGAATCGTGTTCCACGCCACACCTAGGTTATTCCTTTTGCTTCAAGATTGTCTTGTCAGAGTTTTTAAATATGGTATCTGAGAGTGGGAACATCAAGGATTTTTATTGTAATAATCCCAAATTATCTCCCTTACTCATAAATATAAGGGAGACTCACAATCTAACCTACTAGCTAGCTACGGTGGAATAATAGCAAAATATTTATGTAAACAAAATGGTTATTTTAAGGTATTGTGCCCAGAGCTTGAAATGTTTTTAAAGGAATCCCAGTAATGATAGCTTAATGTTTCAATTAGCATTGTGGATATGTTTAAATATATTTCTAAAAGCAATCACACTGGCACAGGGATGTAGATCAATTAAAATCAAAGAATCAACTCATGTTCTAGATAACTCCCAGAGACAAGTTTCTAAATAAACCTTAATCTCAAGTTGTGTTATGGGTAACCTACAGACATCTCGAGAGAAGGTAATCACCATAAATATGGTGTATAAAATAGTGTTAAAAAATGTAGCTAACAAGAGATTTAGCATGGGTTTTAGATTTAGAAACTATATATATGTAATTTGGGGAAAATATATCTACTTCGGTATACTTTGTACAAAAATTTGTAAATGCAATTTTATTTTCAGATCGCTTTTTGAATGTTGTTGCTCGCTGGCCAGGGTCAACACATGACAGCCGTATTTTGAGAGAATCTTCAATTGGCCAGTCGCTGGAAACTGATCAAAGGAAGGGGATTTTACTCGGTGATGCTGGTTATGGGTGCAGACCCTTTCTAATGACACCATATGCTCGACCCATAACAGCAGCCGAACACAAATTTAACAAATCACACAAAAAAACAAGGTGTACTGTTGAAAGGACTTTTGGTATATGGAAGAGAAGATTTCATATTCTTCACACAGAAATTCGACTGTCTCCAGAAAGGGCTTGTGAAGTTATTGGAGCTTGTGCAGTGCTTCACAACATTGCCCACCTCATGAAGGAGCCAGTGATAGAAGGTACAGATGAAAATGATGACCCCAGTCTTACCACTCCATTCACTGAGCATGAGGATGGCAAAGGAATGAGGAATTACATAACTAACACTTATTTTTCATAAACTGACTTTTTCAGATAAAATTATTATCCCCACTGCATATAATATATGGGGATATATAGCTATCAGCACCATCTGTCCGTCCGTCTGTCAGTTTCTTATCAAATCAACTCCCTCGAAAATTCAGCTTTGAATCCAATAATATTTAACAGATTTTGCCATTAAGAAGTGAAAATGATTATGATTGTTTGTTTGTTTTGTTTGATTGGTGTTTAACGTCGTACTCAAGGGTATTTCACTTATATGACGACGGATACAAAAACAGAACATCACAAACAAATCTGCTTTCCGTTACCCTTTAGCTCTGCGAACATCAGGGAAACAGAAAGCAACCTCTTTTCTCGCCTCTTATGATCGACCGAGGAAGCGGAAGGAGTATTTTGCCGGGCTATTAGATTTCTAATAGACATAACTATTTACTTAACAGAGAAGGCATCCTTTATAGTTTTGCCATATATTTACCTATAATTGGATCATGACATTGACCCCCCCTCCATCCATTAAACTCTTACTTTACCCCAATTAAAAAAATACTTGTTTATCATTGCTATTCATGTAGTATTCTTTGATGTTTGTAATGCTTGTCTGTTTGGGTCCACATTTCATCGACTCAAAGAGTATTACTTTATTACACTTATTATCTAAAATAGGATTTTTTAGGATACAATAAATTTATCAAAGAAAGTCCCTTCTGGTTTACTGTATATATTAACCACTCTCTTTAATAACTACTTTTTGTAGATCAGCCAATGTTGGGAAATTGACAATAAGTTTTTGTGTATTTTGTCAGTTTTCAAGGTTGGAACAGAAATGTATGACAGTTGTGCATTTATGGGATAACTTTTCAAAATGGTTAGGAAATTATAGAAATGATTAAAGTGTGAAACCAAGGAGGTATATAATAATAGATATACCTCCATGGTCAAACTAATTAAATGAATACCAAAACAAAATTGTGGTCAAATAAATTAAAGTTGTAATGTTAGATAAATCTTATTTTGTGGTAAATTAATAACATGAACAATAACTTTATCACATAAATATGAAGGTTTGACAAACAAATATATACATTTCAGTCAATACTTTTGTACATAAAGCTGCTTAACACTTTACTCAAATAAATAATTTGCTAAAATTTCATCCACATAAATAATAAATTATTCTTGATGTGTTTTGTTTATATACAAGTGAGATAACAAGATTTTCTTCTCACAGAAAAGATCAATCATTTGCATCACATGCATTTATGTCTAGTATGACACATAAAATTAATTAACATATTTATCACATCATATGTTTCGAATAACAGCCTATAACATTTCTAATATTAACAATTGTACTCTTGTCTAAACCTATCTGATTTTAGATTGTCATATTAAAAACAATTGGAAAAAGAAACAAAGTAAATATTATAATATTATTATAACATAAAATGATTCCAAACCATTGGTAATTCAAAGTACTTTATATTACACATGTCAATATCTTATTCATTTCTTCTTCTACCTCATCTGAATAAAAACTGTGTAATAGAGCTGATTTTGACACCTGTTATTTCCCCATTGGTAGTTGTTACAGCTGTGCACATGTCATGCTGCGTTTCATGTCATGCTGTGTATTGGGGAGTTCTTAATAATCTCTTCTAATCTGTGTTGTATATTTCAAAGTGTATAAGCTTATTTGTTAAGCTAGTTGGTATTTGTGTTATTAGTTCTCTGACAGTTGTTGTTTGTGCTTAGTTAATTTGTACTTCTAATGACATGAGAGGTGGCAATCTACATGATAATCCCTTACTGTCCACACACTAATCCTGCACATGTATAAATGGTAAGATTGTGTCTGGGAGAAGGAGAAGGCGGTTCTACCCACATCTACTTGAGCTATGAGATGATTACAAAATGTATCTAGAGAATAATACAGAGATGAGGATTTGATTTGAGCGTGTTGCCCTAATTTATTATTTGGTCTAAAATCAACCCCCTGCTACAACTGTTTATTCCTTACATTGTATAATTTCCTATTTATCTATGTCAACCTGCCATGGAACTCAAAAATTAAATTAAGAATATTTTTCCTGAATAATGCTTAAAGTACTATTAGTAGTATCAGCATTACCATCACTAATTTTTATGTCACATGATGTTTACTGTTATTGTACTCATTATTTATTATTTTTTGTTACTATATATTGTATCAAATGTGAATTCTGATAATTATATGTATTTATAGAAGTAATATTAAATATTTACATCAATAAAAAAAAAACTACCCTGTTAAATCACCTAAAATTCATCTGTAAAATGACTCTATTGAAAGAAATTTAAAAGACTTGGAAATTGTGTCTGAGAGTCAGAAGATAAATGTTTCAGTTAGAAAGAATCAATACATATCAGAAAACATCAATTTGTTCCATTACATGCTATAATAAGGTCACAACAAGTCAAAAAGTTAAACCTGGATGGACAATATTTTCATACAGAGGGTAAATATTAAAAATACTCTGCAACAAGGCTGCCAAAGAGCAGAGAGCTTGCCTGTTCCACCAATGAAAGGAAATGCACTACATTTGCCTTAAAGGTAAAAATGCAAAATGTTTTAATATCTATGCATAAAGCTAGTTAAACCAGGCCTTACATTTTCAAATATTGGCGTGAACGAAATACCGTTCGCGTGTTCTTAGCCCCACGTACGAACCCAACGATCGGTTACGTAAAAACTCAGTTGGGTAACCCATCGTTCACGTCAGGGTTACGCAAATTTAACACAAATGTGATTGATTATATGTACAAATACAAAAATAAGGTACATGTAGTCCTACTTACATACTGCTAACCTCAAAGAAACATCCTGCAGCCACTGTGTTTGCGATTCGGTGTTATTTTGAAAGACGGAGCTTAGGATGTCAAGAAGCCGGACAACAGATACACGCGTTTTTGAGGGTGTCAATACCGTGCATGTAGGTTATGTCATCTACAGACTACATGTTGCTGTGTATTTAAGCAAATAGAATAGATTTCACTTTATATGAATACATTTATGATCTCTTCTTTTGCATGGAGAACTCTCGTCTCTTGATCGGTTTGTTTGTTTGTTTGATTGGTGTTTAACGTCGTACGTCTCGTCTCTTGATCGGAAATCTTCGACATGGTGTATATTCCCGCGAAAATGAATGACGCGACTCCACGTGACTGACCAGTCTAAAAATAGACTGTAGATATTACCATGTGCAAAGCCAACCTTGCCAGATCACTGCATGCAGTCCGGAGCTCATTTTATTAGATAAATAAAGTACACAAGATTGGGAATTCAATAAAAACATGCATGCACCTTTATATAGGTCAATATATTATATTCATTACGTTGTTCACACTAAATAATGGACAATACGACTGTCCCCTACATCATGCAGCACGTGTAGTATATCGAGCAAACGGAACTGTCCCGTTCTCTATAAATTGGACTTATGAGGTGAAAGTCATTGCATGAGATATATAGAGATTATATGTACAGTGCGTGATACGTGACGATATATCAGCTCGAGTTGTCTCAGGTCGGACTGCAGT
>JARFOD010139779.1:0-13189 GCA_031763545.1 Mopalia muscosa
CTATTTTCCTATTTAATCTGTGAATTTATTTTCAAATTAGCATGTTACAAACCCATACAGCTGTGAAATTATAAATTATATACATTTTCATTTTATCTGTAACATGCTATCCTTTTCTTTGTCGACTCTTGATAGGAAGCATCATGTATATTCCAAGTTAGATGTTTAGTTTTACTCAGTGAATTTGTTTTAAAGACAACGTGTTCACAATCTTTGAGATGGACAGAGAGACGGACTGCCAATAGCATTTCTTATTCCCCCCCTTCATTATTCCGAGGACAAAAAAGCGTGTTCCATGACATATGCTGTGAACATGCATAAAATGACCATATAATTTTGTTAGAAAAATAAAGCAAAACCAATTTTCAAACTGATAGTCTGTTTTGTACATACATGTTACGAAATCAGTGTTTACTATATTAATCAATTAGGCCAATGAGTCAATATTTTCTGACTGACACTGCCCTGGCTTAACATGTAACATCCACATAAGCATATCTGGAGCATATAAAGCTCATGTGGTGTTAGCTGTTAGTATATGATGGCTGCTTTGGCAATAGTTTTAATTATTCTACATAATGAAACCCTGGCTATGAGATAATGAGGATAATGCATGATGATTGAAGCAAATAAATTAATCAATGATCACAATTACCATTCATGCCACTGGTTCACAATTTCACAAATCTAAAATTTTAGTAAATAAATTATTTAACTGCTATGCACATTGTGACTTGACAAAATCTTTTTAAATTGATTCATTGACTATACTCCAGCACATATTAGATATTATTGTTCCTCGCTGTTGATTTAAGTTAACGCCGTTTTCTTGGGCTCCAATCTAATTTAAATCAGATCTCAAAAACGCTCCCTAGATGTTGTTTGTTGCTATATTGAGATCTATCGCAATCAATAGTGTTCAATTAGGTCAAGCATAATTTCTAGCCAGGTGATCAGAAAGGTAAGAGTTTCAGTTGTCAAATACATCATCATGTAGCACAGGGCTAAGATAAACACCAGATTCAGCCAAATAAGCAGAAGTTTTCTTCTGTGTAAATGTTGTACCGGTATTGACTTGTACATGAAGTTAATTCAGGGGGAAATACAACTCCACTCAGAGTTTATTATTTGAATTATGTTTTTTGATTCTGTGCTGTTCATTATGTTAACATATGAAGTCAATAAATCTGGGTTCATCAGTGGAAATCTTTGACTTTTACAAACCAAGCTTGAGAATCAGCTCTGTGATTGGTCAATTTAAGAAATCACAGGACAGTGTAAGTAAGGAGATTGTGCTACATGTAGATCTCAATATAGCATAAAATAAAACAAGGGGAGCATTTTTTAGATTTTATCATAATTAGATTGGCTTGGGCTCTTAACATACTACCAGTTACAAGAGGGTATGAGATTTCAGAAACTTAGACCAGTAGATGTCTGTATAGTCTGTGCTGTTATTAACAGTCATGAACCACTGATCTGTATCACTATAATGAAAGATAATAAGTTTAAAAGTTACCTTGTTCAGCAATTAAACATTCTTCTACAGGCAACATGTCCACCACTTCTTCTTTGTTATCTCCATTCATATTGTGGGTTTCTCCCTCTTGGGGGTAACCAGGTATATAGCAAGAATAATTCACAACCTATAAGGAAGCATTGCAGACAAGACTTTATTTTATATTACATCGTCATCTTACATGTATTTCATGGAATAGTTGTTGTAGAACTGTACAACTAATGTTACAACATAACTGAAAGCAGGTCTTTCCCTTACTGTATCTAGCAACAGTTGGTTTTTTGGTTGGGCTTTAACGTCGTTCAAGGGTATTTCACTTTTGTAACGACAGATTATTCACTTCACTCTGTTCCATGCTAAATTAATTATGATGGAACTTGACATATCTTGATAACAGGGCTAAATCTGCCCTGGATGTATACATCAAATAAAAAAAAATATCCCACATTAAAACACCAAAAGTTCTAAATTCTCCTAATTTTTGTGGTCATTTTGCAATAAGTTTTTAAAAATAGTTTCAGTATAAACAGCTAAGACATCCAATATTATTATATTGAATAAATGAAGACAGAACAATTTGCTTGCCTCCACCAGGATTCGAAATTTCACTACTTCACTCTAAGACGAATCTACTTTCAAATTAAGGCGGTGACCAACGGCTGTTATATTGTAAATTCTGAGACACTAGCCTGTTTTCATTCCCATTTCTTGACAAAATTTGTTCGGATTACCATAAAAGACGATGCAAAGGAAAGCGTATAGGTTATTGATTACTTTATCTTGTTAAAATATCGAAACCAAAATACAAATAATAGTTTTGATAAATTAAGCGTTATGTGATAGTTACTGAGTGACAGATGAAGGTAAAGAACTCTAAACCGAAACTTTAGGTTCACATATGTTTAGAATTCTTAGTATTAGTTCTGTCCAAAAAAGCATAAACTGGTAAATCAAGTGATAGCCTACAACTGGGCATGGAAATCAGCCGCATCGTCAATTCATAGACATCTAAGACTTGATCTAGCTCAGACTAGCTTAGTTTCATAGCTCTTTTCATTCGTACTGCATCAGAGCTATGCCGTTAAATAATAGCTTTTCAGGCTGGTTTTGGCCACCTCTGCTCAAACAAGTTAACCACTTCGCTCAGCAAGTGGAGGATGTCTTGATGTTAAAGGTATTCCCAAATGGGTTTTAAATACTATTAAAAGTGACTGAATTACGAAGATAATACTGTGCACTATCTGTAAAATAAATCCTGTATTTTTCTGATGCATGGAATTTGTTTTATTCACTTACAAACTTGCGACTTTTTATACAAGTTATTTGAGCTGTGACGTAGGCAGGGGAAACTCCTTTCGGAACAATCTGTGCCGGATAGTGACGACTCCGTGGCGGATAATGACGACTCCATACCGGAAATACACGAAGAATTGTTGGATAATGAGAAATAACAAAATGGCGGTCAGGTTTCTATAGATACCAGTCACTTGGCGAATTCCCCTGGTGACGTCACTCGAAAAATCACAGCTAACTCTTAGTGAAAGTCAGATGTTCGAACCCCAATTTCTCCACATGTACAACGAATTTTTTAATGAAACAAGTTGCAAATCGTTCAGTGAATATTGGACTATTTTAATACGTTTTCTAGGTATGAACCATTTGGGAAGACCTTTAAGAGGCTGACCAAACTTTAAAGAGCCTGTGCCCTTCTTTAAGGGGCTGATCAAACTTTAAAGAGCCAGTGCACCTCTTTAAGAGGCTGACCAAACTTTAAAGAGCTGGTGACCTTCTGTAAGAGGCTGATCAAACTTTAAAGAGCTGGTGCCCTTCTGTAAGAGGCTGATCAAACTTTAATGAGCGGTTGCCCTTCTTTAAGAGTTTGATCAAACTTTAAAGAACTGGTGCACCTCTTTAAGTGGTTGATCAAAGTTTTGCTCTTTAAAGAGCTTGTCCATATTACATTGTTTATAAAACCTGCCCCTTTGTTTCAGAATTTCTTAGCTCTTTGTGCCAGCGATTACTACAACGACAACCTCATTCATCGAGTTATCAAGGGTTTTATGGTGCAAACAGGAGACCCTACTGGTAAGTATACATGTATATCTTGTTAGATAATATATGCTCCTTTATTGTTGGGGCCCGCAGCCGTGGCTTAGTGGTAGCAAGTGCGCTTCCTAAACTGAACCTGCTTCTATGTACCGTTCATGGGATCCAATCCACTTGTCGTCCATCAGGTATATGAGCAAGTCACATGTTGTGGCTCTGGCAATCGCCGGGTTGGTTTTTACGAGATTTCTTCTGAGTCTTTCCACCGTACTAAGGCTGTGTAGACTGTGAAGTGGACAATCCGTCATCATATAAGTGAAATATCCTTGAGTACGACGTTAAACACCAATCAAACAAACAGACCTTAATTGTTGACAGGAGGTTTGAAGGATGTTGACAGGAGGTTTGAAGGAGGTTTGCCCTATAGCTCTCAGGGCAACAGGAAGTCATTGTCGCACTCTGTTGGATGGGTTCTTGTTTCAAGCGTCCTGTGATTGTCCTGTGTCAATCAATCAATCAATCTTTACAAATTTCCCTCAAGATCTTGCATTCTGTAAAGCCATTATTTTATTTTCAAAAGGTCTCCCATAGTCATTATATTTTACTTAAACAACAGCTCAATTATTTTCTCTGATATTTCATTTCCAGCCTAATATGTTTGTAAACAGAATATAAATCATGATATGATATATAAATAAGTAGTTAACCCATTATTTGAAATGATATTTTTTCTTTTGTTCATATGTTGTTTGCTTATTTTTTAATAGTATTTTGTTTGCTGAAACAGTTTGAAGGCATTTAGAAGACTGCAGAGTAACTTAACGAAGTTTTGTTTATCAATAAAAACTGAATTTGAATACAGGTAAAGTGTTGTTATGTTTTCAGGCACTGGAAAAGGTGGGCAGAGCATATGGGGAGAGAAATTTGAAGATGAGTTCAGAGAAGGACTAAAGGTAAGTAGTGATTTCTCTTTCTGTTTGATTGTTATAATAACTTACCTTTATGAAGATGAGTTCAGGGAGGGACTAAAGGTAAGCAGTCATTTCTCTTTCTGTTTGATTGTTGTAATAACTTACCTTTATGAAGATGAGTTCAGGGAAGGACTAAAGGTAAGCAGTGATTTCTCTTTCTGTTTGATTGTTGTAATAACTTACCTTTATGAGGAATGAGTTCAGAGGAGGACTAAAGGTAAGCAGTGATTTCTCTCTCTGTTTGATTGTTATAATAACTTACCTTTTTGAGTTCAGGAAGGACTAAAGGTAAGCAGTGATTTCTCTTTCTGTTTGCTTTTTATAATAACTGACCTTTATGAGGATGAGTTCAGAGAAGGACTAAAGGTAAACAGTGATTTCTCTCTCTGTTTGATTGTTATAATAACTTACCTTTATGAAGATGAGTTCCGAGAAGGACTAAAGGTAAACAGTGATTTCTCTTTCTGTTTGATTGTTATAATAACTTACCTTTATGAAGATGAGTTCAGAGAAGGACTAAAGGTAAACAGTGATTTCTCTCTCTGTTTGATTGTTATAATAACTTATCTTTATGAAGATGAGTTCAGAGAAGGACTAAGGTAAACAGTGATTTCTCTTTCTGTTTGATTGTTATAATAACTGACCTTTATGAAGATGAGTTCAGAGAAGGACTAAAGGTAAGCAGTGATTTCTCTTTCTGTTCAATTGTTATAATAACTTACCTTTATGAAGATGAGTTCAGAGAAGGACTAAAGGTAAGCAGTGATTTCTCTTTCTGTTTGATTGTTATAATAACTTACCTTTATGAAGATGAGTTCAGAGACTGTTTTATGGTAGAGGATTTATTTTATTTTCAGCATAATGTCCGAGGTGTTGTCTCCATGGCCAATAATGGACCGGATACGAATGGTTCACAGTTCTTTATAACACTCGCAAAACAACAGCATTTGGATATGAAATACACAGTCTTTGGGAAGTAAGTCAATTGTCTGTGTTTATCAGTGAGATTACTGTTCACTGCTTTCAATGTGTTATGGCCTGCTGTTGAAGTGGGCGCTTAGCCAGAAATAAAAAGGATGTTGTCCAAATTAGTCATTTGGCTTCACTTTTCAAATGACTGGGGGTCCAATTTGGACAGTTTTTCTATCTCCTGTATGTTAAAGTTTCTTTAAACAGGGTGTCCAAATGAGGCAATTGTTTACTTCAGGGTGTCCATTTGGACAGGTGGGCCCTTGAGTTGAAGGGAGTTTTCTGATGGCATGGTGTTCTTAAAGCTAAGAGGCAACTATAAGTCAGTATCTTTGGAATGCATCCTTTGAATGTCTTGTCTTGTCTTGTCTATGATTGTTGCCAGAGACTTTTAGGGTGATTTCATTCACCCATTGGGCCACATTCTGTCATAAGGAGGGCTACAATCCCATGACAATTAAAGTGAGGGTCCACTGGACTCCTCAGCTCTGGAAGCATTTGAGCTGCAAGCAACACCAGTGAAGAAAAGACCAGGAGCCTCGATGGCAGAGTGCTCCAAAGTGAGTGTATGCTTTTGGTCGACATATCCCCCTCAACTCTGGGTTTGCGGGTTTGATTCATGCAAACCGTATGTGGGTTCACACTTGTTGAAATACACCACCGACATGTGAGTGAAATAGCCTTAGGTACGCCATAAAAATCAATCAATCAGTGAATCTACTAAATGGACTTCTGGTACAATGTTATCACCAGGAAACTAAAAATAAATGATGTAATTGTGATAATTAATTCATAACCTTACAACTGCTTATTTGTCGGCAATCAAGGTTTCTTCCTGCCCGGTTTTCCACCGTAATTAGGCAAGGATCAGTAAGAAGTTGAGAATCCGTCGTCATATAAGTGAAATACCCTTGAGCACGACGTTAAACACCAATCAAACAAACAAACAAATACAAATGCTTATTTTATTTTTGTAAGGTAATTGATGGTATGATGTAATCACCAAAAAACTAACAATTAAATGATGTAAATTTTTATAATTGTGAATATGTGATAATTAATTCATTACCTCACAAACGCTTATTTTGTTTTGTAGGGTAATTGATGGTATGATGTAATCACCCCAAAAATTTCAATTAAATGATGTTTTATAATTGTGATAATCATAGAAAGACGAAATGATCTTTTATTACATTACCTCACAAACGCTTATTTTTGTTTTGTAGGGTAATTGATGGTATGATGTAATCACCCAAAAAATTTCAATTAAATGATGTTTTCTAATTGTGATAATCATAGAAAGACAAAATGATCTTTTATTACATTACCTGACAAACAGGTATTTTTATTTTTGTAGGGTAATCGATGGCTTTGACACTCTCGAGGAAATAGAAAAAGTTGCTGTAAATGAAAAAAATCATCGACCATTATCGGAGTTGAGGCTACAGACTGTCACAATTCACGCTAATCCAATGGCTGGTTGAGATATAGACAGTGAGATTAACACAAGATAGGACTTTATAGCGACTTGTTATCATGATCTCAAATCCACATCGGCAGGCGGTATCCAGAGCCATTTTAGTTATGGAAAACGTATGAGCACCCAAACTATTTCAAGCCCAAATTAATGTCAATATATTACTATTTTCATAAATATCTGTTAAAATCAAGCTAACAGCGGATTCAGAACTCTGATTATAGTCTGAGGAATTTGGGATAGGAACCTGGGAAATTTTTCTAGCAACTGCTCAGATCGGACATAATTCAACACCAAGTCAGTGTTGATTGTTTGCTTAAAAACAACCAATCACAGAGCTGCGCTCGTAACCTTGGTAATGGTACTGATATGAGGGCGGTGTATTCCATCGGTAATTGACACTAGCATAACCTTAAAACCTTCAGTGTTTTGATAATGGTGGAAAGTTAATCTTCCTCCAGTGCAAAGTAGAACAGTATTACTACTCTCCAAACAAACTGTCATTTGCCAGGGTGCCCTTAGTCATTGAAAGTCAATGGTTTTTGCTGAGTCATGTTTTTGGGGGGGCTTTTTTATTGGACAATTGAGACGAAACATTTTTCAGCCCTATAGTGATTGAAGATTGAAACTTTGAAGATCTAAATGCTGTAAAAATAAAAATAACACGCTAATGACCTTAAGTAGATTCGATGTTAAAAAACTGTTAGGAAGCATCATTTGATTAACACTGGAGATAGACTCTATGTGGAATTCAGATTTACCACCAGTATAAAATCAGACCTGTTTCACCAATGGAAAAAAGGGAAAAGCAAAGGTGTTTATTGTTTATGTTGGCATTATAAACAATGAAAGGAGCTGAACAGAAAAATCTAGTTACTGTTCAAGAATAGTTAATATGTTTGCTTCATTTGTGTAAGTCAGCTTTGCATTGCCAGCTGAAACTGAAAAGAAAACCTTGTAGAAACCACCCCACATAAGAAAAGGGTGGCCCAAAAAAACAAAAAAACAAACGGCTTTAAGAAAGCATTGCATATGTTTTAAAAATTCAAGAAACTGGACAGGAAAGTCTAGTTGCTGTTCCAAAAGTTATTGTTTGTTTGGTGTATTTGTGCGAGTCAGCTTTACATAGAGGGAAACCGAAAAGAAACCTTGTAGAAATCACATTCTCCAAGGTCACCCTACAACTTCCTGTTAAGACCCAGGGTGCAAAGCCGCCTCAAACCTCAAAACAGGGAAGTACATGGCATACCCATTCAAAGAATGAAGAAAACAGACAGTCTTTTTTTATTATTGAAAATCATTTCACCCTGAGCTGGATTATTTACAAATTGTGCTGTTTGAACCAACACAATTGATTTGCTTGATATAGATTTGTAGTAAGATTCGGGGATGGACTAAGTGACCTTTCTACTGCCCTGGCACCTTTTGAGTCAGGGGGCAACAAAATGCACCCTACTATGTATAAGTGGATTCAGGGATGGACTAAGCTACCTTACTACAGCCCTGGATCCCTTTGAGCTAAGGAAAAACAAGATGTACCCTATTAGGTCTTTAATGATTTCTCTGGTGGTTTAAGCAGCCTTCCTACTAACCTGGCACCCTTTGAGCTATGGCTGATGCACCCTGTTTATGTTGTAATGGATTCGGGGATGGATTAAACAACCTTCCTTTTATCCCTAGTTTGTCTTTTGTGGTTTCACAGGTGTTTTTAGGTACTGTCCTACGGCCAAGGAGCCACTTTAATAAAATGTTGTACGACAATAAATCTTTCACGATATTTTAACGCCTATACTATAACATGTCAAATTTAATCATTTGACATATTTTTATTGAATGACATTCTGTGAAAGTGGCCCTGGTGCTCTCAGAGCTTAGGGGTAACATGAAGCTGATCTCCTGCTCAGTCTAATACTGTATACTTTAATAAAAGTAAAATATCAAACTCCAATCAAACAATCTCATAGAATTTTCACATAATTGCACAGTGTACTAACAGTTGAATCATTGTGGTATAAATATGTGTGAAAAACTACCTTTATTATTTAGGACAGTTGGAGGGATCTTCATGTTACCCTGGTGCTTTCAGAGACAAGGGGGAACAGGAAGAAATACCCTTGAGTATGACGTTAAACCCCAATCAAACAAACATGCCTTTATTTTTGTTATTTAGGGATATCACTTCTTAGTTTGAACAGATTCCTAGTTTCAGAAAATTTTGCAGGTTGAGGTATCCCAGAATAATGAAAAATACTGTTAATATCTACTTTCTAAAAGACCCAAATATCATTCGCCATCAACTATGTATTTCATTTTGATACATTTTATTCAAATATTTGATGATTTGAAGGGGAAAAGTCTAGAGATTGAAGTTTTGATGGTTTATACACATTAAGGTCTTGCTAGACCCCTTGGTAGATTTTCACAACACCCGTTGTGTTAAGTCTCTTATACAGAAGAATATAAATCTGTACTATATATATGTATATATATTTTGGAAAGCTTACATACTCAGCATAACATATATATGTGAATGTTGTGAAAATCGAATTATTTTTTTTCAAAAAAATTTGCAAAATGAGAAAATGTCTACAGAAAAAAAATAGACTGCATTTTTCATGGTTAATTTCTCGAAGCACAGACATGATAAGACTCAATAAATGAGTTGACTTGTTTGAATACTTAACTTTAAATCTAAGCGATAAAAAAAAATTAATTCATTTTGGGCACAAGGGGTCCAGCTAGAACTAAAGTGAAAGTGACACCTGCAGAGTACAAGCTAGCCAGTAACGTTTTAAAACCCCAGCCCTATGTAAATGACGGCGAAGTATTGCCTTCATTTTCATGTTAATGGGGTTATTAAAACCCATAAATGTTGACTACAGTAATTTGAAGCCATTATTCAATTTGTATATTCAGGAATGATAAGATAAGTAAATTTTTCGCAATTTATATCATTTTATCCCTTAAAATGGTAAATTTTAAGATGGATTTTCAAAACAAAACTTAAGCATTTTATTCAACAAAGTAATATTGTATTTGTGAAGCTTTTTATTAGAAGTAATATCAAGTTAAATGTACATTATAAATCTATAGATACAAAGTATTCAAATATATATTAACAATGTATTACAGTTAAAAATAATTAAAAGTTTTGTTAAAAACTTATTTCAGATATCAACAAAGATTTTTTTTTTTTAAAACAAATATATATTTATATATATTCACTAATTCATTTTTTTCAAAACAATTTTTTATCAACATGTTTAAATTAATTTTAATTACAAAATTTTTAAAGTTTAACCAGTGACTTCATTAGGCACCCAACTTGAGGCTGCTATTTACTCTGGGCAGTCGGTGGCATTATAGGTACTATGTCCGAATGTACGACCATGGCGGAACTTCTGACCTAATAACAGAAAATACTCATACTCATTATATATAATGAGTACACATATAATATAATGAGGACACATATATACCATTATAATGTTGCTGTATTGTGTAAATATTTGTAAAAAGTATACATATATATGTATAATTTTATATACTGTGTTAAGAATATCAAACATGCTGTATATATTAATAGCTTGTCAAATCAAATAATTAACGCAATGTACCATTATGCATCTAGGCATTTCCCTCTATACAAAATGAAGGAAATAATTTTTAACTTTTTCTTTAAAATTTAGAAAAATAAACAAAAATTAAAAAATAAAAAATTATATAACAATATCGGAATCCTGATGGAGGCGAGTCTTCATTTACTCAAAATATATAAGATTACATAGAATATCTAAGATGACAGGGGCCACTGTCTTGAAACAGTGTCAGTGGCTTACACCAGATTAAATTGCTAATAGCGGATTAGAGATAGCCCTTCCACATGGCCTGATATCATTTAATAACAGAATAAATTTATTGGCAGAGCCCTGCAATTATGCATATTGATTTGATTTCAAAGTGAGATACTTGTATTATAAGCCTAGCCAAAATAACCTATCAATAGAAAAAGGACATAATTTTAGTATTTAATTTGTTTCCCTTAAACTTTTGTAAAATGTTACATACTTCTCTAAATTCTGTTCGACATGCATGTGTCATTGTATATTCATGAGATTATTATGTTATCTGTCGGACATATGTAAACGCGGTTTCAGGATTGAGATGTTAGACATATGCCGTTTTATGGAGGTATCAGGATTGGCCTGTTGGACATATGAGCCGATTTCAGGATTGAGATGTTGGACATATGCCCCTATATAGTGATTTCAGGATTGAGATGTTGGACATATGCCCTTATATAGTGATTTCAGGATTGAGATGTTGGACATATACCCTTATACAGTGATTTCAGGATTAAGATGTTGGACATATGCCCTTATACAGTGATTTCAGGATTGAGATGTTAGACTTATGACCGTATACAGTGATTTCAGGATTGAGATGTTAGACTTATGACCTTATGTAGTGAGTTCAGGGTTAAGATGATGGAAATATGCCCTTATATAGTGGTTTCAGGATTGAGATGTTAGACATGGCCTTATATAGTTCTGTCAGCATTGACATGTTAGACATTTGCCCTTATATAGTGCTTTCAGGATTGAGATGGTGGACATATGCCCTTATATAGTTCTTTCAGAATTGAGATGTTGGACATATGCCCTTATACAGTTCTTTCAGGATTGAGATGTTGGACATATGCCCTTATATATTGATTTCAGGAGTGAGATGTTGGACATATGCCCTTATATACATGTAGTGATTTCAGGATTGAGATGTTAGACATATGCCCTTATATAGTGGTTTAAGGATTGAGATGTTAGACATTTGCCTTTATAATAGTGCTTTCAGGATTGAGATGTTGGACATATGCCCTTATAATAGTGCTTTCAGGATTGAGATGTTGGGCATATGCCCTTATATAGTTCTTTCAGATTGAGATGTTGGACATATGCCTTATATAGTTCTGTCAGGATTGAGATGTTAGACATCTTTCCTTATAATAGTGCTTTCAGGGTGGATATGTTGGACATATGCCCTTATATAGTGCTTTCAGGATAAACATGTTGGGCATACAAGTATGTCTTTATATGTAGGTACTAGGACCTGTTTGACATATGTCCATATAAGTTGGTTTCAGGAGCAACGTATTTCCTTATATAGTGGATAGTGCATCATAGTGGATACAGGGGTTTACAGTTTTTCCATATATCCTGGTGTTTGTGTTTCAAACGGCCGTTGCCTCGCTTTGGGCTTGACCCAATTGACCATATATGGTAAACAGCTTGGTACTGATTGCGTTCAAAACGGAAGCAGGCGGGGCATATTTTCGGAACTGTAAACTCAACTATAGCCTCGAGTCTCGTGTATGGATGGGCTTATGCCTCTATATAGCGCATTTGATTAAAACCGTCGCTGTCTTACCTCCATGCCTTACGTACAGCCCGCGTTAAAAAGTCCGGTGTGACCTATTCAGCATTGAACCCCAAGCCACCTACTCACCTGGTATATGCCCTGTATACAGGGGTATCAAGCCCGAGGAGGCTGGATACAGGACGTTCTGATCTTGCCGAGGTCTCTCTACTCGGTGCAGGCGGACTGGTGATGTCTTGGCCGCCTGGGTTTGGGCCATAGCATCTGTGAACTCGTTTAGTGCCGTGTGCGTCATTATAGGGTAGCTGTGACCGATATGGAACTTAACCTTGGGAACGTATCCCATATAACCTGGGAGAGAAAAACGTCATAAATTTCAAATAGAGGTTAAAACTGCACTCTATATTTAGGTAACTTCTTGTTAAAGCTGTTTGGAAAGGTGAGATTTGCATATTATCGGTGAAAATTCTCTAGGTCCAGCTGAAAAAAATCCATTCTTATTTCTCCAGATCAGCGGCCCGTTCCACAAAGCGACCTCGGCTTAATCGTAGAAACAAGTGCGTAATGTATAGTGTCGCCATGGTAACAAAATCAAATCAGATAAAGATCACTTTGTGGAACAATATTATGGGATACCAACACCAGCTAGATCGGCACCAGTAGCCATTTCAGTTTGAGATTTAGTCTGTACCCTTTTCCTATGATCTCTTGTCGGCGACACAGATTCTGACCATGGAACTTACGTAGTACCAGATGAGTAGTAGTAGAGGAAGAGCAGCTGAGTTAGTATTTATTAGTACATAATAAGGAACGTTTGTGCGTTACCATGTAGTA
>JARFOD010139801.1:0-13188 GCA_031763545.1 Mopalia muscosa
TTGCCAAAATTTCCCGCCTGGACACCCTCTTTTCCCGGCAATGAGATTCCCGAATTCCCTACTTTTTCCCGGCATGCCCATTTATGATCAATCTGAAGCGCAGCTTCAGCCAAGGGCACTTGTGCCCAAGTTGGGGGGAGTGTCCGGAGGGGGGTGTCTCTTGTGCTTCACGAAGCATGGGAGATGGTTGGTATCACTTTCACTATCAACTTGTGTACAAATTTTTTATTTTTTTTTATACTGCCGGGTTTGGGATCCCAAATTCGCGGCTTTGTCTTTTAATATTTTAAATATTTTTTCTGCTTTATTTAAATCTTCTTTTATCATCCTTTAATGTTTTTCAGGCCCTAGTCCTCAGTATCATAGCAGAGCACAGCCTTCCCCTCAGTCTGGCACCAGTGATTGTCCAAACTGCTCAGGAACTGGCTAAAGACCAAAGAGCCCTAAGTTGTATGAAGTTGGAGCGAAAGACTGCTGGTTATAAACTAACACATGGTCTTGGCAAAACCTTTTTAGAAGAGACCACATTGGCTTTACAATCTGGGCCATTCAGTCTTAACATTGATGAGAGCACATCAAATAATGACAAACGAATTTTGGCTGTACTGGTTAGTTATTTCAGTGAGGAACAAGGGAGGGTTGTTATTGAACACCTTCGCTCAATTGAAGTGTTCAAGGTAGACACAAAAAACATTTTCAATGCTATTGACAACCTTTTCACTGATCTTAAATTGCCATGGAACAATTTAGTATCCATTCTAATGGACTCCTGCAATGTTATGCGGGGCTCTAAGAATGGCTTGGAAATCCAGATTAGAAGGGAGAGAGCACCTCACTTGCTAGACATTGATGGTGATTCTTGTCATCATGTACACAATGCGTGTAAAAAATTCTGTTCCCCTTTTGAGGGCTGGGTGGAAGGACTTGCAAATGACTTACATAATGATTTGGTGTGGAGTACAGATTTAAGACAGCTTTTCAGTGAATTGTGTGAGATGTTGGATATACCATATACAATGCCTAAGAAGTTTATTCCTCACAGGTGGCTGTCTTGCTATGATGTGAGCTTAGCCAACCTAGTTATGATTGATGCCTTTCAGGTTTTTTATTTTGGATTCCTGAAGGGGGATGAGCAGGAGCTCTACTGTGAACCTGTGATGGAAATTGTGAAGGAAAAGAACTTGACAACTGATGGCACTGATAGACTCAAAGAAATTTGGGCAATGCTGGCAATGAAAAAAACCACTGAGGATGGAAAGCAAAGAAAGCGCAGAATTATAGAAAAGGTTTTGTTTAAAACTAAACAGACACAGATGACCATGTCCTTTTATGCAGCTGTACTTGGTATGCTGAAAGAATTCACTTGCCTCTTTCAAACCAAGGCACCCATGATTCATGCCTTACATGACAAACAGGAGCAATTATTTGCCAATTTTCTTTCCTGTTTTATGAAGGCTGAAGCAGTTGCAGGAAAGCCTGCGACTCAGCTGAAGGTCATGAGCTTTACAGATGAAACTTTGTTCCTTAACCAGAAAAATATGTTTGTCGGAACACAAGTGGACAAAATAATACAGGAGTGTCATCCCCATGATAGCACTGTTAAACAGTTTCTGAAGCAAGCATCAGCAGCTTACATTGCCTGTGCTTGTCATTTACAGAAGAAACTTCCTCTTGACAATAAGTTACTTAAGGCAGTTTCTGCCATTGACCCAAAAGCCAGAGGCCACAGCGAAACTACAAAATGTCTGAAACATGTAGGTTATGCTCTGAAGTCTTTCCTCACTGCTGAAGAACAAACAGATTTGTCACTAGAAATTCACAAGTTCCAAGTGGATTGGAGCCTTGCGGACATTGACATCACAGAGGTAGATCATTGGTGGGGTAAAGTCGATAAGTTAGGGACATACCCAGCTATCTGCAAAATTGCTAAAATAGTGCTGACATGCTTCCTTGGGCCTATGGTAGAATCCTCTTTTAACCTGATGGGTGACATCATTGACCCTAGGTCTTCAAGAATGAATGTGGACACTTTTAATGCCTTTCAGACTGTTAAGTATGCCCTAAAGGCCAAAAACAATACTGGTCTTAAATTATTTTCTAAGCAAAATGTTAAATATACCAAGGTGAGTAAGTCCTTATGTGTTAACATGAGAGCTGCAGCAAGAGAACAAAAGAGGGTATGGGAAACCCAAAGACTTGCTAGAGAGAAAAGACTGGAGAAAGTCAAAACAACAAAGAAGGGGACCCCTTCCAGCACAGCAGCCAGAAACAGTATTAAGTCTGCAGAGAAAGCAGCTCAAGCACAGAAGAGAAAGGCTATAGAGAGACTCACAGCTCTAGCTTTAAAACGAAAGAAACAGTCATTGCAATAAAATTATGGAAATTTAAAACCTGGGATGTAAATAGTTCTTCAGCATATTTTACTGTTTGGACAATTTGACAAATTATTGACTTTAAAAGCAGACACTTTTTATTTAGATTCCAGGAAAGAGATTCCCTGCCAAAAGTAAGCTTTATTCTGCAGAAAATATGTTTTGTGCATTTATACTGACCTCATAATAAACTTGTCTGTGAACACTAAAAATTCTGACTTGTCTGTGTGCACTAAAAATTCTGACTCTGTTAAGACAAAAATCCTCTGCAGTCTCTAGGGCTTTCCCTGTGGCCCCCAAACCCCTGGCTACTTTCAGCTAGGCCTACTTACTGAATTATAGCCTTAAAAAACTGAATTTTTTAGCTTCTAGGAATCCCTTGTTTAGTTCCCTAAAATGGCTCAGATGCTCTCTCTGGCCATCTAAGAACTCAGAGCTTACAGGGGCCTAGGCGGCCCCTGGACCCCGGCCTTAGTTGGCTGGGATAGTATTTTCAGCTGAAATCAATTCCAGCTGTTGCCATGCCTGTGATAAAGTTGGATTACATCTACAGCTGCCCCATCATCATCTGGGGTGTTTTGAGAAGACAGGAGAGGTGATATCTGCCATGATTTATATCAACGTTATCACACTCTTTTATATTTTTTAATTATCCTGTGGGATTTTTTGGAAAAATTTAGATTAATAGCTGGTTCATTTAAATGTGATATAGATCCATTTGATTTCAATTTTAATCTGATGAATTTTACCATCATGATAAAAGATAGCCATTTACATGGTATAAAATCAGGAGATTTTAATAAAAAGTATTAGATTATTATAAATCATAAAATTTACATAGAAAATATTGATGCATTTTTATAGGCTCAGCTTTGTGCTCAATTATTTTAACATTACATTAAATTGTTTCAGGCCTGATTTGGAGCCGATGAGGATTGCTGTTAACCACCTGCTTGGGTCTTTGGTGGCCAGTCAGGTGGTTAACAGCATTGGGAAGTTTTCCTTCCTTTCCTGGGATGACCACTTCACTGGTCCTTTTCTTTTCAGGTAATGTTGTTGTCAGTAAAATCTGTTATACAAAGAATAAAATTGTGTTTTGTCATTACAAAGATATAAAGTTCAAAGAGTGAATTATGCTCAGAAAAAATGTAAAAGATATTGCAAATTGATAACAGGTACAACAGTTGCATTGTTTATAGTCGGCAAATAAGAGTAACTAATTTAAACTGAAAATATCATATCCGAAGTATGTGCTTTTTGTTTATTTGAAAAAAATAATTGCTTTGAATCATGCAAACAATGACTTTAGATAATATACATATAGTATTTTCACTTTTATTCACCAGGCATGATTCTCTGTGAAAATAAGAGGCACCATCCAAAACAAAATTTCTGAGTGATACTGGTTTGGGTGTGACTTTATCAGAAATGAATGGATTCTTCTCACTGAATAAAAATTTGAAATTGAAGATAATAATTAAGTATATGATCAGTTGATAGAGATGAATTGTTCATTATTTTGGCCCCGTGAGGGAGCGGGTTGGCCATGGCCCTCCAGAATACTCCCTCGGCTTCCTCGGTCCATCGTAAGAGGCGAGAAAAGAGGTTGCTTTCCGTTGCCCTGGTGTTCCCAGAGCTAAAGGGTATAAACGGGAAGCAGATTTGTTTGTGATGTTCTTTATTTGTGTCTGTCGTCATATAAGTGAAATGCCCTTGAGTACAACGTTAAACACCAATCAAAAACACAAACAAATTATGTTGCCCTGGTGCTCTCAGAGCTAATGGGGCAACTGCACCATGAAGCAGATCTGTTTGTGATATCATTGTATTACATCCTGTGATTGTCTGGTCTTGTCTTTGCTTGTCGTGAGTGGGGTGGATGATGGTTCCCTTCAATCACCTGTTGTGCTGAAAGGCTGAAATAACCTTAACCTTATGGCATTAAACGCCAATCAAACAAACCAGATTTCTTTTTGATTCATTTACTTTTATTTTAACACATGTGTGATTAGGAATTCACTATTTTGCAGGATATTGGACCATTTATGAACTCCGTCTCAATTTACACATTTTCAACATGAACTCAATGACATTGTTCATTATTATTGGAAATTTTCATGCAAACCCAAAAGGCAAAAAAAGTTATAAATATATAGATTACACTCATATGTATTCCTTTTTAATATTAACTAAATTAAATACAGTCAATGTAATGGTTTTTTTTAATATAGGTAAATCTGAAACAACTATCTGTTTTTGTTTTATGTTTAAAATCAATCAGCTTCAGCCACATGCTAGGTTTTGAATTGGATAGGTACTTAATTGCAGTTACCTGTAATTACTGCATGGATTTTGTATTTAAGTTTATAAAGAAGATATTTTAACAACTATTTATTGATTGTGATTGTTTTTCTTTAAAAATAAACATGTTTCTCTATTTCTACCTCGATCAAGAAGATTGTCTGTATTACTTGTAAAGGATGCATCAGTTCAGTTTAAACCATTTCTTTCATCTACACTACACAGGCCAGAGATTTCTGCTGCCATTTTGTTAGAATTCCTTGTGCCAAAGCAAATCTGGGACTGCTTTTGATTGTGTTTTCATGCAATCTGCATAGGCCATTTCACAGTCTGGCATTGTTTCAATTTTAACATGGCCAGCAGTCATTGGTTAGTGAGTGTGCTTTCAGAGCCTACTTCGACGTACGGTCTACAGGACAGTCCTGTTGACCCTCAGGTATATTAGTGTGTCAAAAGATGTGGCAGGGGCAATCTCGGGTGGTTTTTAAGAGGTTTTCTCTCGTTGTACGGTAATAAGGCAAGGAACAGTGTGAAGTCAACAGTCCCTTGTCATATAAGTGAAATACCCTTGAGTACGATGTTAATACCCCCAATCAAACTTAAAATTAGCACTCCCCTATTTTAATCATTGTCACGTGCCACAAGTTCCTGGTAGAAGCTTATTGAAAAATCTGTAAGCTAGCTTTGCTTTTTTTGGAGCTTTGATGGAGCTTCCTGTTGCCTTGGATATCTCGATGTATGGGGCAAAATGAAGGAAATCTAGTCTTTTTCACCAGCATGACCTGAAAAGAGTGGTTTCTTATATTTATTGATCTGTCATGACATGATGTGAGAGAAATATAGCCCCAGGAATTGTCAAACTTCATGAAGTATCAGATGTATGGCCCACTCGTAATTTAGCCTATGATGATCTATATTACTCAACAGAAACAAACAATCGTTAGTTAAACGTTTTTGAAAGCATTATAACTGTTAAATTGTACCTTGATAAAGTTTTGCTTAGTAACAAACATGAAATGCTTGTGGCTCGTTGTTTCTGTGGCTCACATCAGGTAAATAGTATCGCGAAACCCACTTGCTGTGATGCCTTACACGGTAAATAAATTATCAAACTAACATATGGTTTAATGGACGCTTAGGTGTTGTCCAGACTCTCATTCGGCTCATTGTAACGGCTGTAAACTAAACATGTTTAGTTGTTTACAAAATTAGACAATTCATAAGTTTCATTGTCTTGATACATCAGACGCTAGTATACCTTAAGTGTCCATTTCTTTACTTTACTTTACTTTACAAATCTGTTACCCAAAGCTCTGTTAACGTAACAAACTGTTTAGGCAATGTGTAACAAAGACTGAGTTTGTGGCCAGAAACAGTGTGTTTCATTGGTTAATTAGGTTGACCTTGTGACACAAATACCAAATCTTAAAAAAACACAAGAATGATCCTAACCAGGTTGTTCTCTATCAACACATAATTTAATGATTTTAAGAAATTTATGAAAATACAAAAAACCGAAAGAAAATTCTCTTCTTGAGTATATTATCCAGGCTACAAACTTGTGGCACATATTTGACATTGTGTAAATTGCGTAGATATGCAATGTATATAGGTTACCCATAACATCTCACGATGTTTGTGTGTACTTTATCAGCTTAAATGTCAGTTCATGTACATGTACTTCCATAGCTAGACTTGTCAGACATTTCCCATATACCGGCAATATGAATGGTGTAGATTCTTGAAACTAGCTGGAACAATGTATATGTAAGATTATATACCATCAACATGTACAAATATATATGTATCTGGGAGTTATCTAGAACATAAGATGATGTTTCGATTTTAATTGATCTACATCCCTGTGCCAGTGTGATTGCTTTTAGAAATATAAAAAGTCATCACATGGATGTAGATTATTAAACTTCAATGAATCTTCTTATGTTCTAAATGTACTCCCAGAGACAGGCTTCCTAATCAACCATAGTAATCTCGATTTATATATGAACACCTCTCATCGGACTACTATATCTTTTTGCAAACACAATCTATTATATTTTGGACCGATTAGTAGTCGTTTTTTGTGTGAAACGTACAAAAAGTCCAGATATTAAACACATTGTTTAATAAAATTGTAATCAGCGACGAATTTTGATAATCCTTTGAATTTA
This sequence comes from Mopalia muscosa, assembly GCA_031763545.1. Lineage (NCBI taxonomy): Eukaryota > Metazoa > Mollusca > Polyplacophora > Chitonida > Mopaliidae > Mopalia > Mopalia muscosa. The sequence continues at coordinate 6,845 of JARFOD010139801.1, forward strand.
CATATAAATTTATACAGAATTAAACTATAGATGTATAACAGGAGTTTACTTACTTATGTTCTTGTCCTGTTCTCCCTAAACTGAACCTGCTTCGATTTACCGTTCACTGGATCGAGTCCGCCTGTCGTCCATCAGGTATATGGGCGAGTTACATGTGGCAATCGCGGGGGTGGTTTTTAAGATGTTTCCTCTCGGTTTTCCATCTGTTATAAGGCTGTGTACAGTGTGAAGTGGACAATCCGTTGTCATATAAGTGAAATACTCTGAGTACGACGTTAAACACCAATCAAACAAACAATCAATCTTGTCCTGTTTATCGTGTTATCAACCCCTCCAATTGATATTGTTTTCCGCGGTAGAGGTGAGGTGGTCACAAGCCAAATGTCAGCAATAACTTTAGTCGCAGGTGTCTTAGTTGAACACTTTGTTGTATTGTTCCTTGTTATGTATCTTGAGATTTATTGTATTTCGCCCTCATTGTTGTCGGTAATGGACCATGGTAAGGGTGGTTTCCTCCACCCTTTGGCTAGTATGCCTTCATGTGAGTAAATATTACGCTTTTGTTCAACCTTGTGAAAATATATACTAGTATTGTGTACAAACATAAGATGTGTCAAAAATAAGCTGAAAACCATAGAAAGCACAATACATGTCAATGGTTAATACAATGTTTACAACAAGTTCCTTTCCTTTGCCAGTTGGGATTTCTCCTTTGACGGATGGCCATGGCCCGGGTGCACTAACCTCTAAAACACCCTACAGAAGCGAACAGGCTCATCAAGACTTTTGGAGCAGCCCCAGATCGAGTAGTATGACGTCCATTAGACGTCAGTCGATTGCAAACCTCGAGAACCTTTCACGGCAAAGTGTAACAAACATGGTAGCGGCTGCCGGAACCTTTGAGCGTTGGCTCGGCGAAACGTATCAAGACACTAGGCAGATTCTTCAGGTTGCCCCCAAGGAGCTGGACACGTTGCTGGTACACTTCTTCCTGAACGTTAAACGGTCTGGAGGGGGAGACTACACACTCCTCTCTCTACAAACATTGCGCTCTCACTTGGACAGATATTTGAGGGAATGTAACTACCCCGAATCTTTGATGAAATCTGAAGCTTTTACTCAAAGTCGAAAAGCATTTCAGTCTCGTAGACAGCATTTATCGCAGTTGAAAATACAAGAAGCATTAGCCGCCTTGAACAACTCACCTGAAACGTTAGGCAATGTGGCTAATATCCAACCCGACTTCTTAACCAGTGGTTCCAGCAACAATACAAATACTCAATCGTTCTTTTCGACCAATGTTTCAAATAATCAATCAAACATGATGAACAATTCTCCTGATACGGAGTCCGAAATCTATAATAAAGCTACAATTTCGGAGCCAGATTTGTTAAACAGCACTTCAAGAATGCAGTCAGCGAAAGTGGCCGATGCTCCCCATTCCTACACAGACGCATAACACAATGCTCCAACCACACGATAAGAAACAACTGCCAATTGACGACTGATGTCTGTGGAGTTAACCAGTCGGACAACTGGTCCTTCTATACCTCTTGCACGTCCCTCAACTGAAGCTGTGTATCTGACAGATCCATATCAGTGACATTTATTACTTCTACATCAAACCCCAAACAGAGGCAAACACAGGCTTTTTGTAAACTTTACTCGCGAGAAAACTGTAAATTGATAACATGACCTATTATAAATCGGGCCACCACTAATCAGATGTGGCGTGGAACTCTCCATCATCGATCATATTTTTGTAAATTCTTTGTAAATAATTAAATTTTATCCTCTGAACATTTCTAGTTTGTTTTTGGAATTTTGGTATGATAAAAATAAAAATCTACTTTCGGGTTACTGGGTCAGTGCCCTAATGTACACATAGAGATGATTTCACCATTTACGTAAAATACAGGGGGACCACCGATGCTGTAGTAGTTTTCTTTCTTTTGTTTGATTTTAATAAAACAGTAATAAACAAAAGACTTAGAAGCAGAAAATAGGTTCGTTTCAACAACCTCTTGTTTTCAAAGTCGATTCATTTATATCAAATGTGATTTTTGTGTAACAAGAGGGTGGATTTTTTAGTGTGCTATATGTGGTTTGCATGTATTCATGACAAGTGGGCATTTAAAAAGCGATTCTGTAAGGAAAATAGTTTCAGCAGGAAGATACAATGTTTAGTTATTCCTAAAGCTACTACTATACAGTAGCCATGATACCATAGCCGGATGTGGCTTTCCATAGTGCCACCAATCCTATAACATCTCTGGACGTCAGTTAATCAACCTTTAACTAATCAAAAATAAACGAGAATTGGACACCCAGAAAGTGTTTTGCATTATTAGATAATCAACCTTTAAATATTAATGCAAAACACTTTCTGGATGTCAAATTCTCGTGTATTTTTTATCAAACGTTTCAAACGTTTCAATGTCTATTCTAACATCGTTCCCAAAGCAATCAAGAGAAAAGACATTGAAACGTGGAATCGAGAATAAAGAAAAAGTCGCCATCCATATAGTGTTTTGCATTATTACCAAGCTTATCTGTTTGTGGAATGCGAACTTGAACAGCAGGTCCAGCTAATTCCAGGGTATTTTTGTGTTGTTGGTTTTTATCTTTTTTTTCTTTTCTTTCTCCGAAAAGACTGCCGTAAATGTGCTATCAAAACACCCAAGTTATCACCGTAAATTCCCCACAATTTCAATGCAGTATACTTTCGTCTAAAAAAATTTTCCTCGATTCAAAATTCAAATCAAATTTTCATTTTTTTTCTATACTGGTATAAACGTTAATGTATGTACATTTTATTGAAGCCCAGAACTTCTCTATATTGGCGGAAATTAATGCGCGATAGCCGGACACGCATGGCATACGAGAGTTGTCAAAGTATCGTCCACTATAGAAATTTGGTCTAACGGTTTGGACTCCAATTTGGTTTTTATTTTATTTTACAGTTTTTTATTGAAAATCTGTCATGTGAAGAACTTTTAGGCTTGAATCAACTACATGATCTTCAAATATGCAAATATACTTGATTTTGCATAAATGATGAACGTGTTTCTTGATTTCTAGTAATTAAATTAGCATATTTGTTCACGCTTTTGTCAAAACATTAAATGTTATTTGTCCATATCCAAGCTTCGCATTTATTATGAGTTTCAATTTACATCGAGTTACAACATTTTTTGTATCACAGCTCAACTGTAACATCAGTGGAATAATTCAGAAAACCATGCACAATGAAAACGTGACATCGTCTCTTTCTGTCACATAACGGACAATGGACACTGGGGCTTACAGAAGGTCCCTGTTTCAAACTGACAACGCGTCCGCATATTAGTCCTGCCTGCCTGGTTCGATTCCGTCTGTCGACCATCCGGTATATGAGAAAGTCATACCATGTGCATGACTGGTATTTGCAAACGTGGTTTTTACGATGCATGTTTCCAATTTCTTAATCCCTCCTATTGCTTTTGTGGGGAAAATAGTTTCAGTGGCACTTGTTTAAAATGAACTGGCAACTAAACATTAACAGAAGCTTGGGCCTTTGAGTTCCTAAAAGACAAATTGTTGGAAATTTTTTGATGATGCGTAACAAATCACAAATCATTTTGGTTTCGTATGTAGAGCTGTGTATTTTGATAATTATGTATTTATTCAATCCTTAATTATAGAATCTAGTTTATTGTGCCCAGTATATATCTTCTGTCCTCCTATGAATCGTTCACTGTGTGATTGCTGGCTCAGAACACACTTGATTTATCGATTTTACCTGCAGTTTTTAAACCTCATAGTAACAGTCGTAGCCAGGGGACAAGAGTTTTTAATGGGTTTTTGTTGATCTCATCCCGTTGTTTATTTCATCTCTGTTTAATCACGGGCCCCCCGGACGCCGGTTAATTAATTTCCTATAAGACTACTGAACCTCCTTCAATGCACCTCTCACGTGACCAAGCTCCCTTCTTAACCTTGGGTAATTGAGGGCCACACGAGGTGGCTCCAACAATCGCAGGGCTGGCCTTACGAGGTGCCATCCCGGTTACTCGTCGTATTTGAGAAAGACGGATAGGGTGTAAAAATTTACAATTCGTCGTCATAGAAGGGAAACACCTTGTAGTTCGATTTTAAACCCCAATAAGGCAAACAAAGGTAAAATTGAAGAAGTTTGTGGATCCTCCGTATGCTGTTTTCTATTTTTTTATTTTTATTTACTGTAATAGGCATTGTTGCGTCATATTCAGTTTATTAACTTATACGTAATGTTGTGTAGGGTTGAAGAAAAACAATAATTGTAGGTTATTTTTAGTAAATGACAGTCAGTGAGGTTATGGCTTGGCTCGCTAGTCGCCACCAAAAAGATTACTCCATCTTTTTAGACCATCAATTCAGGAAGCTGTTTCTTTTGCTATCATTCACAGAGGCTGGTCGACAGGGGACGACGGCATCGTCTTGGAAAAACAATGTCAGGCTGATAAACCCGACTGCTGCAGAGTCTGCCAAAGATGTCTCTTGGTTTACAAAACATCCATACATGTCCAAAGAGTTGAACCAGTTGCGGAGAGACCGGATTAAAGGCGTGGATAAAATGTCACAGACAACGGTGAAGAACATGACCGCAGCAGTGGGGACCATCGAGCGCTGGATATGGAGCAACTCTGAATGGCAGGAGTCTCGCTTCCTTGTCGATATGCCGCATTGCAAATTTAACGAATATCTTACAGAGTTTTTCACCTCAGCCACCAGTCCATCCGGCGGAAGTTACTCTACTGACTCTCTGATTGGTCTACGATCAAACCTTGTCAAATACTTAAGAGCGACTAACTATCCGATCTGCATCAAAACCTCTGTGCAGTTCTTTCAAAGTCAAACTGCCTACAAAAGACGTTTACAGGCATTGTTACCAAAGCACCATTTAAATGCAGTATCTTCAACGTTTCCAATTTAGAGCTTGACGAGCAATCAGGTTGTCTGGAATTCGTTTTTATGATATTATATGTAAGACACAAGTTAGATACAAAATACGTTTGAAGTATTGCAATATTATAAATTCAGAAATTGCCGGAAATTAAAAACGCCGTCATTTCTGCGGTATAAGGAGCAACCCTATTTTTTCGGACAACGTTGTTGTCTAAGTACGCAATGTTTTGATGTGACTGGTGCTCACTTTCTTGTTCCATGTTTTTGTATGTTGTAATGTGATTTCGAGAGTGTGACATATTCCCCTCATTGAGCTTGTACGCGAAAAGTTATAATGTAAGGATGGAAAACAGCAAAAAATACAAATAGTCCTCTTTTAAAGTCTTCTATGTTAATTGAATATTCTTTAATATGGCCAAGAGGAATTGTATACATTATGTATTGGATTGATGCTCTCCCTATAGTATATTCTCATTTGTGGCAACAATTAAATGTTGGGTTTTACGAGGTTTCCCTCGGTTTTCCACCGTATTTAAGTGTGAAGTGGACAATGTGTCGTCATATAAGCGAAATACCCTTGAGTACGACATTGAACCCCAATCAAACAAACAGACAAAACAGAATCCTTTCATTATCCCAATTTATCAAAAACACTGTTTAAATAGCCAAATCATGGGAAGAAAATGTCAATTTTACCCAGGGTCTTCCCTTGGTATTTAATCAAGGGACGGTGTTATTAATGTTTTGTATAGGACGTCTGACTAAAATACTTGACAGCATTAAAGTGGTATTTTATAAAGGGAGATACTTTGCGTAATAAGTAACACATAGTTTATACCATGAAGGCCATGATCTGTTACCATAAACATTCGTTTTCTTACGCTTCACGTTTTAAAGATTTTTGTAATTTCGAGTGTGGTCTTTACAAGTGTGTTTTTACTTTCATAATATATTTCCTCTCCCTTTCACACGTTTCGTTGCTCATTCCTTTTTGTTTCCAGTGTATTATCACGAGATGTTCAAAGGGATCTGCTTGCCACCTGGGTTTTCTCTGAGATAAGTGGCAACTAAAAGTCAATCTTCTTTGTGATTTATGCTTCGTCTTGTGTTTCATGGGGGTTCCCTCCACCCGTATGGCTGGTTCCCCTCCACCGGTATGGCTGGTTCCCCTCCACCCGTATGGCTGGTTCTCTCCACCGGTATGGCTGGTTCCCTCCACCCGTATGGCTGGTTCCCTCCACCCGTATGGCTGGTTCCCCTCCACCGGTATGGCTGGTTCCCCTCCACCCGTATGGCTGGTTCTCTCCACCGGTATGGCTGGTTCCCTCCACCCGTATGGCTGGTTCCCTCCACCCGTATGGCTGGTTCCCCTCCACCGGTATGGCTGGTTCCCCTCCACCCGTATGGCTGGTTCTCTC
>JARFOD010139812.1:0-13188 GCA_031763545.1 Mopalia muscosa
CACTAATAACTTTAAGATCTTTGGTTGTTTGAGGAGCTCATGCAAGGTAAACTGTTTCAGGCGGCCATCTTGTTTTCGAATGTCATACTCAAGGGTATTTCACTCATATGATGACGGATTGTCCACTTCACATTGCTCCTAGCCTTATTACGATGGAAAACCTGGAGGAAACCACTTCAAAACCTTATACAACCATTTGGAAGTTCTCAAAAGACTTGGTATGGAGAAAAATTCTTAGTTTATTGTTCCAGAGATCGTTTTCAAGTAAAAAAAGCCAAAAGATAGACGAACAGTGAGACCAAAAACAAAGCAAATTTACCTTTTGTTACAGTGTTACAGAAAGTGTACTCAATCATGACAAACAGACAATGCTTTACACCGTTATTTTGAGGTTTTCATGGCGCTGTAAATTTTCTATCCTGACTGGAAGGACCATGTTTATTTTACAATTTGTATTATTTATTTTCACTATGACTTGTTTTACTGACCAAAGACTCTGATCACGCCATCAGCGGCCCCAGTGATTAACAGCTGACCATTATGGTTGTAACAGGAACAGTTGATAGCTACTGGACCAGGGCCTACTGGTAGGGTCCCCTGAAACATATCAAACAATTCAGCATAATGCGGGGGAAAACAGGCTATTATAATCGCCCAAAGGCGGCAATTGTACCCATCGCTGGAAAAATCGCCACAAGTGTTAAGGCTGGCAAAAGGCGATTATTAGCTGGTTGGGCGACCAGTCACTCTAACAAATATGTTTGATTTTATCGGCAGTTTTTTAATCACCAGCGATTGACTGCCGAGTGATCGTCCTTGTGTTCATGTAAGTGACTGCAGTCGCACAGTTTATGCTGGTAAACCAATTCAAGTTCAAATTCTCCTCACATGACACACAAAATGGCAACTTCCATGAATGAAGTCTGGGAGAAATTATTTTCCAAATACTTCTGTTCACTTGTCAGAGTCTTAAATATATTTCCGTTTTAATCTTGCCACATTGGACAAATCCCTTGAATGATGATGTTTTTTCCCGGAGCAGATCGCTGGGTCAATCGCCATGCGAGAGTGCTCATATTGGCTGAAAACTTTTGCAGGCAAATTCTCTGGCGATCAGATCGCCGCGATCGAGCGATTATAATCACCCGTGTGTCTCCCGCATAATATGAATTATAACCAATCTAACAGTGAGTGGTAGTTCATGTCAGCATCATACATAATAGAAAACATGCACGGACAATGGAATTTTAAGGACAAGACTGTTTAAACTAGACAGTGTAGACTAGTATAACTTTCCACTGTTGTCATCTTTTGATTTTATTATGCATGAGGTAAACTATTTCTGAGAACAGCAAAGAAAATTGGAATTTACCTTCAAATTTGCATAACTGAAAGAAATATATGGTAGCAAATCTTTTTTATATTTTTATATAAGCTCTATTGCCATGGAAGCTGTGAGCATTGCTCATAATGCTCCCCACTATAAAAAAAGTTATTAGATACTCTCAAGTTTAATACATGTATTGATAATTATATTATGGCAAGTATTTTCAGCAAGCATATCTGGTAAGGAGACAACTGCTAGGTTGTTAATGCTGTACTCAAGGGAATTTCACTGATTTCCCAACTTTATTCCATTGTAAAAGTCCCTTGGAAGAGATTGAAAAACACAGCATTCTTTTCACAGCATTGATTTATTCATCGTACATAAATAAATCAATATTTTAAAAATACATCCAGTAAAAGAGTTGACATTTTCTAAACTAAGTTTACTATTTCTAATTACAACATGTACTTACAATCATTTTCATAGTTTTGAGTTCCCAGACGGACAGCCTGCCAACACGACCAGATGATCGTTCACCTCCACTGCTGGAACGGTGTTTATCAGCTGAACCAGAACACACAAACTGAGAACCAGTCGGGTTGGAACAAAGCGACACTAATCTGAAAACATTTTAAATAAATGTGTAAATTACAAGAGTAATATTTAGACAACACAGAATTATTACTCATCTTTTTCACATTTAATAAAGCTCAGCACACACAAAAATAGCTCTTCTCTTCACTTTGTACACTTATATGTTTATTTGTTTGTTTGTTTGATTGATTGCATGGAATTTTACATCCAACTTAAGGTTATTTCACTCACATGACGGTGTGCCAGCCCAATTTTTAGTCAAGCGAAAAAAAATCAATTTTTATGAAAAATTTATATTTGCTGTGAATGATTTTTCAGTAAGAAGAGTAGAGTAAGTCACGAATGAGTGATATATCCTTCAGTATTGATAGAGTATATTTGAAAATAAAAAATTTATTTCTTGGTTTGATTGGGGTTTTGTGCTATCACATAAACCTCCAAACAGATCAGCTTCATGTTGCCTCTTAGCTCTGAGAGCAGCAGGGCAACAGGAAATTGCTCCTAAAAACATACCTAGGGTAGGTGGGATCAGCTGTTACATCATATATAGTCTTTATATCCTTTACGTCAAACAGTTTTATATTACCAGACTTATTGCCTAACAGTAGCTGTAAACATAAGAACAATTCCATTTGATAACAAATTTAAAAATTTAAATTTAAAGAAATATCATGGGATATGAAAGCTAAAGTACACCAGAATTTTACAATTGCATAAACACTTAGTGTGAAGCTGATTAACATAACACTTAAGGTTATTTCACTTTGTAAGTACAATGGGTGAAGGAAATCACCCTCAACTTCAGTGGCAACAAAAAGTCACAAGACAAAACAATCACTGGCAACAAAACAAGATAACACAGCAGATTGACTTCATGTTGCCCCTCAGATCAGAGAGAACTAGAGCAACAGGAAGCTCCCCCGCGATTGCCGGAGCCACAACATGTGACTCACTAATATACCTGATGGTCGAAAGGCCGACTTGAACCCGTGAAAAGTAAATCGAAGCATGTTCAGTTCAGGAAGGGCACTCACTACCACTGAGCCACGGCCGCGTGACATAAATTAGAGTATGATCAGGAAGCGTACAGTCTACCACTGAGCCACGGCCACTGCCCTTGTAAATCTAAGTAGGATTAGTAGCGCCCCAGGCCCAAGAGGACAGAAGATATCAGTATACCCACCAATCTATCGGTTTTACTGGTCCAGCTGAGTGAGAGGAAGGAGGATTTTGACATAATAGTTGCTTTAGTTACAGGCTGGGGGCTCCAACTCCATACTCTGAAACAGAACAATTTACACAATGTTAATTAGCACGGATAGATTGAGTTTGACTGTACTTAAGCATGTATTACAGGCACAAGACACATTATGTGCATATGATGCAATAAGACAAGTGAAGGGTTAAGAATGACAGATGAACTAATCTGCTTCATGTTGACACTCAGTTCACAAAATTATTGTCAATAAAGACACTTTAAATGTCCACAAACATTAATAAAAACTTATGTTCATCTGTTCAAACATGTCTTAAAAACAGATTTCCATCAAATGAATTGTTGTTTTTCTTTAATACATTTAATTTAGCAATAAAATTCGATTTTAAATGGTAACAAATCTAACGCACTTGATTGGTTAGAAGCTCACATGATATCTGCATATGGGGAAAAAGTCTTTGTCTAAACCCAATATGGCTACATCACAACTCTTGGCAGGAAAGTCTTAATTGCATGATATGTATTAATTGATTTGTTTGATCGGTGTTTAACGTCGTACTCTCACAGGGCTGTATTAATTGAAACATAACTGTTTGTAAGAATGGAATGCAATTATCTTAATTCATTACGACAAGTGACCACAACAAGCCAAAAACTTAATAGGAGTTCCCCTGTGGCGGAAAAATCTTGCTTATGTTAAATTTTGTTCGCTAAACATATGGCTGCCTGCTATTTATTCTGAAATAAAATGAGTAAACAGGGTTTGAAAGCTTGTTTCATCGGATTGATCAAAACTAGGCAGCGCTACCGCGGTTACTATATACACCATTAGTTAATACACTAAACTAAAACATAATTTAAAGCTAAAATTGCAGACATTTGTCAATCAATTATTATTCTTTTTTTCAAATATATTATTATACATGTGTTTTTCATAAAAATTATTAAATGCTTATTAATTTAACTTTATCTTTAGAATTTATTTGTCAAGGGAGATAATTAAGTCTCAATTGTCTCAAACATTCAAAACCTGGATGTCATCAGTTGCTGATGTATTTAACTATACATCATGGAATTTTGTCATGTGAGTTGACGCTTTGAAACTATTCCAATCATGACATTAATTACATCAATGTTGTTTCTAAAGTCCATTAGAGAGTTTTGTTTGCCCAATGATACAGCAATGATGTTAATGTTTTAATTGTACATTCCCTAAGGAACGGAGCAACTTACTTGACAACTCCATCCACATCAGAACTGGCTATAAACTGTCCTGTGTTACTGAAACAGCAGCTGGATATGGCAGAATGATGTTCAGCATACTCCTCCTAAATAACAAACATTGCTCAGTTTAAATATACCCACATACTTGTTTACTTTCACTTTGGTTCATTCTGTACAACATGAAGGTGTTTATGAGGCTAAGTAGGGGCTTCCAAAGGGTGGTCTTACTGAAAAGACCAGCCCACCTAATGATTACCCTCAATCTCATAAAAGCAGCTGCCCACCTTTATAATAGAATACTGAATACTTAGTTACCTTGGCCTGTTCTGGAATTTTCTCTGATAACCATAAAATCGGTCCTCTAAAAATTTTGCGAAAAAAACCAAAATTTGCATTTGCCACTGCCTTGTGGATTTTTTTAAATACGTACATGTGCATTTATGAAAAAATAACGCAAAACTGCTTTATAATACAAACTTAATTGATGATAGGATTGACAAAATTTGTCAAAATCAGTAGCAAAACACAAATGAAGACAAACACTCCAGTCAATTTGGGAAACCTAAACAAGGGTCCTTCTAAAATAACCATGGGAAGATCCCATTCGGTCCGTGCTCCCAAACAGGACAGGCCTGGTTACCCAACCCGATACCCCACCTGAACAGTATGCTGACATTGCATTCTTCATCAATTATTGATAAGTAGTTTATAGCAAGCTCCAGAAAAAAAAAAAACAGACAAGAAAGGTCGTTTCTTTGGTTTGAGTTCCAGGCCCTACTTTTTTGCTCTTATGTCTGTGTGTAAGGCCAATATTTAAAGTTTGTTTGTTTGATTGGTGTTTAACGTCGCACTCAAGGGTATTTCACTTATATGACGATGGACACAAATACAGAACATCACAAACAAATCTGCTTCCCGTTACCGTTTAGCTCTGCGAACACCGGGGCAACAGAAAGCAACCTCTTTTCTCGCCTCTTACGATCGACAGAGGAAGACGAGGGAGTATTCTGCAGGGCCATGGCCCAACCGCTCACTCACAGGGCCAATGTTTAAAGATACATCGCACCACTTGCAATAAACTACGACAGAACAATCACCGAAAGCAAAAAAACATAATACAGCAGGCTGTAGGCCTAAAATATTTTTTTTTCTAAAAAAAAAAAAATACTTTCAACAGAACTTTTTGTACCTGACAGAGAAGGAGGAATGGACACTCAGTAGCTGAAAGGAAACAAACAGTAGACGTTTAGTAAATCACTGCCTTGTTAAAATAAGTATCACACAAAACAGAGAATGTTATGATGCAGTATAAGTTCAATCACTTCTCCTAGTACAAATAAAAATTGAAAATAGTCCAACTAAATTTTCTCCTTATTAACCAAGACATTATTAAAGAAAATTGCCTTTTGGTTTCAGGTTATGAAAATGTAAATAGTAAACTACCTGTATATACAAACGACCTAAACCGACTCTAACCCCCCTATAGAGTGTTTTTACATTTCGCTGTTTTACTTCTAAACTACTGTGATTTTTGCAACACATGTATATATATTCTTAATCGTCTTTTTCAGCAGAACAATAATAAGTGAATTATTTTTTTCTAAAACTTACAGAAAAAAATATTTTGCATAAAAAGTTAATTTTTACTACCTCTTTTTCAAATTGCTACTTCTTTTACACTTTTTATGTCAACTGTTCAATTTTACATCAACGTATAATATATTATGTGAACCAAAAAACTGTCATTCACGTTTTTCCTGTTCTCTTAGTTTTCTTGCATTATTGGGTTAAATGCGCAAATCCAAAAAATGAGTCAAAATAGTGAAATTTCAACTTCTTATAACTTTATCGCAGAAACGAAAAAAAATATTAAAAATCTGAATGATAATTTTTTAGTTTTGTATGTTAAGATGAAGTGTGCACAAAATCAGTTCTGTCGGTATAAAAATAGCTGAGGAGTAGGCATTTTCCCAAGTACGGTACACTGAAAAATGAAAGCAGAGAAATCGGGTAAAATGCATTTCTGATCTATTTTACGACAGTTTTACCTCTTTCATGCTAAATTCTTTGAAGTAATTAAATCTAGTTTTTTCACAATTTGTTTAAAATATCGAATTGAGTCATTCTATGTATGTTTCGCAAATAAGTATGTATAGATATTGGGAAATATACCAGTTTTTCTATAAAATTGACAAGAGTTAACCGCGTCAAATGTTAGTTGAGTTCCATTCAAGCTGTGATCAATCTCTGCACAGGCTAACACCAATCAACCACATGCGGCGTCAGTGAATATTTGCTTAATATACAATACACGGAAACCGTTGATACGTGTTTATGCACAGCGGTCAGACAGTTAATCCTCTCCAGGTAGCTACCTGTATTTAATTGATTGTCAAAACACCCTGTTGAAAAAAAATGTAGCCAAGTTTTATCATCAAAGTAAATGGTCTTCAAATTATAAATTTTTTATCGGGTCTGCTCTGGGATTAGGATCACTATCGCAAATTTTGAGTTGAGGGGGGATTAGAGTATCCTTAAAATACAAGTTAAAAAAGCAACATATGAGGATAACCTATCTGCCTAGCAGGTCACATGATCGAGAAAGGTGTACTGAACAAATCCAACCCAATATCCCACTCATTTTTGCAGAAAACCAACTTAAGGTTTTGGTAGAGTTAATTGCCATATTCATATAAAAAAATGCTAGTTTTGTTTGATTAGGGTTTAGCATCATATATGATGATGGAATGGATTATCCACTCCACACTATTCATGGTCTAATTGTGCTAGAAAATTGGGAGTAAATCTTGTCTTTCATATGATCCCAAGGTACTCAAACTGAAATAGCCCAACCAACACAACCAAATCTTTTTGCTTTTTCGTAAGAGTGAAGTTCGGTACAACAGATGTGCAAAAAAGTCAAATGTATGTGCAAGTTAGCGAAATGGTGAAGTTACAGATATGTGCAAATGTGAATTAGTTACAGATATGTGCAAATGTGAAAAGGTTACATATATGTGCAAGTTTTATAAGGTTACTGAGATGTGCAAGTTTTATAAGGTTACTGAGATGTGCAAGTTTATAAGGTTAACTGATATGTGCAAGTTTAATAAGGTTACTGAGGTGTGCAAGTTTTATAAGGTTATTGATATGTGCAAGTTTTATAAGGTTACTGAGATGTGCAAGTTTATACGGTTAACTGATATGTGCAAGTTCATAAGGTTACTGATATGTGCAAGTTTAATAAGGTTACTGAGATGTGCAAGTTTAATAAGGTTACTGAGATGTGCAAGTTTTATAAGGTTACTGAGATGTGCAAGTTTTATAAGGTTGCCAATATGTGCAATTTTAATAAGGTTACAGATATGTGCAAGTTTGATAAAGTTATGGATATGTGCAAGCTTTATAAGGTTACTGATATGTACAAGTTTAATAAGGTTACTGAGATATGGAAGTTTTATAAGACTACAGACATGTGCTAGTTTTAAAAAGCTATCGATATGTGCAAGTTTAATAAGGTTACAGATATGTGCTAGTTTTTTATGGTTACGGATATGTGCAAGTTTTTGTTTGTTTGTTTATTGTTTAACTTGCCCTCAAGGTTTTTTTCCCTTATATGATGACAGACTGTCCATTTTTCATATGAACATTGCGAGGAAACTCCATTTTAGAAAACAACCCAGCCTTATTATTGCCTGAGCCACACCATGTGACTCATTCAAATATTATATGTATATGAAGGGGTCAAGGGGTAAGAATTATGGAATGATTTTGCGTAGCCCTCTGTCTTGATCCCAGTTCAAACTAAGCTCTCTGTCTACATCGAGGTTCAAATAAAGTCTTTATAGATAACAACGTACTTACATTATAGGTAAAGGAGTTTTCAGAGAAGAGATTGATTGATTCAATGGCTTATGCAGTATCCAGGGGGGTGAGGGTATGTGTTACACCACTGTATAAATGTGCATTGTGAATGGTACAGGTGTTTTCAGTACTAACCAGTAACTAGTGGCAAACAGGTGTTATCAGAACAAGTGTCTACAGCCCTCCCCGCATCATACCAAACTGCCTTACTATTATCAATACTGGCCAGCCCTGCCCCACCTCCCATGCCGGGTGAACCTTGGGCAGTGTCTGCGGAAACTCTTGCAATTGGATCCGGCTCCTGGACTTCTACCCTCGGCAGTGATGTGGACACCAAGTTGTTATCACCATTCCTCTATATACAGCAAAATTAATCAAACAGAGGTATGAGAAACTGTGCATATTTGTGATAAAGATCAATGGAGAATGCATACCAAAAAAATAAGATGGTGAGATAAACATCTGAGCAACACTGTTTTGTTTCAACTTGATTTGTTTGTTAGTTTGTTTGATTGGGGTTAAGCATCTTTCTCAAGTGTATTTTCTTTACATGACAACAAAATGTCCATTTAACACTGTTTGTACTTTAATATTGTGGAAAACTGAGACGATACTTCTTAAAATATAATCCATGCAATTGCCAAAGCCAGATTGGGTAACTCACTCATATATCAAAGTATCAAGAGATGGACTTGAACCCTTGATGGACGGTACAGGGAAGTAGGATAAGTAATCAAACACACTAAGTTACGACATTTGGACACATCAATTTCAGCATATAATATACTTAGTGCCCTTTACATTTCCCGAACCACATTGAAACCGGCTAATTGAAAGACATACGTTTCTTTTGGCATGAAAATAGTATAGACACACAAGCATAATGAGGATATAAGGTTTATATTTAAAAGTTAGAAACTGTATGAAAATACACACCTTTTGTTTTCTTTCACTCTCTGCTCTCCCAAACAGTTCCTTTCTCTGTCTGTCATACTCTTCTTTTTTCTTTTCCCTTTTCCACTTCTCCCCGTCATCTGGTTTTCTCACTCTATGATCAGGGGGTGCTGCAAAAGTTACCTGCCCTTGACTACTGCTGACCGGCATGGCAACACTTGGCGGTGGAATGATCTGCCCAGAGTTTTGAATATGACCAATATGTCGAACCTTAGCTGTATTTTTCACAAAAGAATTATTTGTTGTTTCGTCTCGCTCCGATTCTGCTCTGCTATTTCGAACATGACCTTGACTTGTACGGTTTCCATCGGTCGTTGAAACAGGCTTGGTATTTGCTGGTTTTCTTTTGATTAAAGGTGATGAAGGGAAATTAAAGAATTTTTTCTCGCTTCTTGCTCGAGACTGGTTTTCTTGGGCAGTTGTGTCTCTTGAAAAAACAAAAATCAGCAATTAAGATTACATAATTATTAATTTACTGTGTTTCATGTCGTACTAAAGGGTAGCTCAGTATATACATGACAACTTTGAATCACTAAAAATTGGTGGAAAACGGAGGAAAAAGTTTGTTTAAGAAATAGGAAAGTAAGGATTTAAACTGTTAACAAGTGAAAAAAAAGTAAGTATTTAAGTGGCAATTGCAGTGAATCAGCCACATGTAGTATTTGTTTCATCAGTGGGAAAAAAATATTGTATACTGTATACTGTGTAGATCTAAAAAGCAATCACACTGGCACAAGGAAGTATTTCAATTAAAATCGATGAATCATCTTATGTTCTATACTGAATACATGTACAACAATCTATTGGAGTTAAACACATCCCTATCTAGGCCATTTCCCATCCACATAGGGGATTAGGACTTTTTCCTCACAGCAATACATTTTTCATTCACTCTGCACCCTGACTGGTTGATACAGCCTACTGCAAAACATGTAGGCAGATTTGTAGAAGTTTGTAAACTAAATCTTTGTTGCACAATGACTCACTCTTCGTATATATATGATCATATGTGTATTTGACTGTTAAAAGTTCCCCCTTTGACAAGTCAACAATGCAAGATGGCAACTACCAAAGCATAGCTATCGGGGGCCAGTTGCTCGAAAGACGATTAGCTGCTAACTCCAGGTTTAATCACTAATACTAGGTTTAGGATAGACCTTAGACGAAGATAGACGTCATCTTATGTGGATAACATTTAATAAGGACTTAAAGCAACCGGCCCCTATATTGTTTTTCTGATGCCTTAATTGACTGATTGCTATTAAGTGTTGTGCTAAATGATACTCATATACGCAGTACTGCGTCAGTGAATAACCACATAACCAAAACCTGACAAGAGTTGCTCTGTTAAAAAATTAATCCTCCTCCAGTACTAAATAAAACTGCTTGAGACACACTACCATGGAGGCCATGATGCTTTTACTCACTCTGATATGGAGAAGAAGTCATCCATAAGGTCTACTCCATTGGTCACAGTTTGGCTGCGAGATTTTGACTGAAAATCAGGATGGTTTCGAATCTGAAATACATAACCATAACAAGCCACGACTTGAAACAAATCTAAACTGATTTCTTTCTCTAATTGCTGTTAATGTTATACCCAGGTTATTTCACCCTTATGAAAGCAGTGACATTGTTAGTGGCTGAAGATATGACTGACTGACTGGTGTTTAGTGCCAAGTTCAAGGGTATTTCAATTAGATGCCAGGCATGTATTCCAACAATAGCCACCTGAACACAACCAAAAATGTGAAGTGCTTGCTACATTTGAGAATTAATGTTCCTTGATCACTTAGTAAGAACAGCCTGTATATACTACCCGTAGCCAGGTGACTGGAGGTGATGCTGCAAAGCCTGAAAGTATCAGAATGAGCACCTCTCAATCACCAGATAGATACAGTTCAACTTAAATGTGTTTTGGAGTGTGGTTTGACAACTGATCACATCGACATAATGACCAGCATTTGTAAATGGCTGAAATAGAATGATTGATACATTTAGATTGTTGTTTTATGAAGGGTAGCCTATTACACTTATATGGTGGCCACTTTCTTAGGCAAGCATAAAATTCATATTAAAACACTGAAATCTACTTGAAATGACAATTCTGCACAATGTTCGACTGGATGTCAGGATACACTTGGAAATAAACAGACTCATACCTTTTGTCTGGTACCTTCCACTGAAACAAGCAAATAAACAAATACAGACCCAAAAAGTGACTTTAATAACTTGAGAATGGTACTAGTGAAAAATGTCATAGTCAAACCATTTGACCGATCAAGTCGTCTGACCTTTTGTTTGTTTACAGGTAAATCTCTACTTCTGTCTAGGCATTTTGCAGAAGTCATTTTGAGTGATTTTCTGTGCTTTGAAATGAATTGAAATGAAAGTGCTTATTATGAGGAATTCCTAATAGAATTATATATCATTTGTGCGGGACATATGCAATGGATTTGAGTTGGCAGGTAAGGCAAAATATTGTTCAAAGTTTTAATATAAAACTAAACTCAGATGTGTGGGCTTATTTTATCAATGAAGTGTCTCACCATGTTATACTAATATATCATAAATCACGAGACTGGGAGGTTCCAAGTGCCTGTTGCTCTAGCAGATATACCAATTTAGCAGTGTGGTACCAAATAAAGATAGCTCTTCTTGTTTAATAGTGTAGTCCAAATTGAGATAGCTCACCTTGTAAAGCAGTGTGCTACCAACTGGAGATAGCTCTCCTTGTTTAGCAGTGTGCTACCAACTGGAGTAGCTTTCCTTGTTTAGCAGTGTGGTGCCAAATAGAGATAGCTCATCTAAACAAGATAAGATATTTCAGTGTGCTACCAGCTGAAGATAGCTCAACTTGTTTAGCAGTGTAGTACCCAATTGAAATAGCTCATCTTGTTTAGCCTTGTGGTGCCAAATAGAGCTACCTCACCTGGTTACTAAAACTTCTTGTGTATAATAGTATACATATGAAAGATTTTAACTTTCAGGGCTTAATCAATACACACCTGTGTTTTTAAATTTTCGTTTTCTTCTCGTAAAGACCTCATCTTTTTCTGGTCATGTTCAAAGGTCAACAAAACAGGTGCAGGTAAATTGAGTTAAGATTGAAATAATTGACAACATTCAGGATTTTATCAAGAAATTGCTTTGCAGATTAAATAAAATATTGCTCAACATGTGAATCAAGAGATATTAGTTTGTTTGGAGAATTGGATCTTACTTAAGGATATTTCACTCATATGACAAACATGCAAGCCCAATATGTGAGACAGGAATTGCCCTAACTACATAGTGTCAATAGTGAGTCACATTATTGTCGATAGACGGACTGGAACCCGTAGGGTTAGTAGGCAGACATGGTTTATCACTTTCCTGATGTTGGCAAAATAAAGCACTGAAATAGTGAGATCAAAATGGGTCTTTCATTCTTCGGAGTAACATTACTCTTGTACAATGCTAAACTTATCAGTGGAAGCCAAGGTTAACAAGTACATGTAAGTTCACTTATTATTTATCAATAGGAAGCTTGATAAATAAAGGATGTAAACCAAACACAAGTCATATTTATAAGTTTAACTTTTTACCAAATTTTAATATACCAATTAATAAACGGTACATCGAAGTAGGTTCAGTTTAGTAAGCGCAAACGCTACCACTAAGGCATGGCTGTGGGCCCTCTATTGATATTAGAGCAAAGACTACATGTCTGATGCTTCGTACATACTGGCCCTCCAAGGGCGTAGACAAGGGGGGGCTTGGGGGGGCTTAAGCCCCCCCAGATTTTACCATGGCCAAAAAAACAAAAAAAACTCAGTTCAAATGTGCTAGTTAGCAAGTAAATAAAAGTGCAATAATAACGCCAGACACACTTTAAAACTATTTATTATAATGGGATATCATATACAACTCCTTGTTGGTCGATCTATATATAATTTCAATAATTTTCAAAAATAATTGTTAGCCTATATTCGAAGATCTTATATTAGATAGATTGTTTGTAGCACTC
>JARFOD010139823.1:0-13187 GCA_031763545.1 Mopalia muscosa
GTTACCCTTTAGCTCTGCGAACACCAGGGCAACAGAAAGCAACCTCTTTTCTCGCCTCTCACGATCGACCGAGGAAGTATTCCGCAGGGCCATGGCCCACCCGCTCCCTCACGGGGCTCATAGAATAAGAGAAACAGCTGGACATCTTTAGTTTATTTTAAATGCTAAGTCAGTGCTATATGAAGTGAACATGACATTCTAATGAAATGTTTTGTTTCACTTTTATGATGATGCCAAGCCAATGGGAAACAAGTCTTTCCACTGAATGTTAATTCATTACGGGATTCAGAATAAAGTGCCATAAGGCTGAACAATTCATGACCTCCAGAAACATTGGTCAATTCCAAAGTAGAACACTTGAGTGGCAAGAGTTTTCCACAATGATTCGAAATACTGATCGTATATTTAGGGTAAGACTTTGTCATTTTATATTTCATTGTGTAAGAAACCATGATTGATGCTTTTGACAATGAACAGCGGCAAGAATAAAGCAAGCACTAGAAGTAAAACATGGCATACACGCAAAATGACAACTAATTGTTTGTTTGATCCAGGATTAATACTCGAGGATATTTCACTTATTTGATGACCCATTTCTTAACCTGCCTTACTTTAATTTGTTTGAAAAACCTCTATATAACCACCCCTGTCATTTCCAATCCGCTAATGTGAACCCTGAATACATCAAGGTTGTCAACGGGACTCAAACTTTAGAAAGGTACTTCAAAGGAAAATCAGTAGTCAGAGGTGCTTATCTAGGGTGTTTCAATTACAGACATCACAGTATTAACTTGGCTCATCCATAGCAGACATTTTGGCTTGTGGCGGTTTTGATTTTTTGATTTGGGTTTAATGTCGTACTCAAGGGTATTTGACTTATATGACAACGGATTGTCCACTTCACACTGTTCCTTGCCTTATTCAGTGGAAAATCTCTTAAAAACCACCCCTCGGGATTGCCGGAGCAACATCTTGTGACTCACTGATATACCTGAGGGTCGACAAGGACTCCTGTGAAGATACATCGAAGCAGCCTTCGAAAGTGCACTCGCTGACAACTATGCCACGGGCCTGTGGAGATTTTGAAAAAGGAAGTAACGGGAAAGGGACATTTTCATCCAAAACCATTGTTATCTGGTGTCACAAGATATACCAATGAAAAATACAACTTAGTTGGGAGAAAGTACCAGTGGCTGACAATAAATTAATTCACAAGTTATGGAGGAGAGATGAATTATAAGTATTGTGTTTAATATCAGTTAAAGAGGCATAACATTTTAGAAACTCTCTGTTCAACCTGATCCAACCAGTTCATCCTTCATTATGCAAAAAGAAATGCCTGAATACCATGAAATGTTTTGGGGCAATTTGCCACAGAAAAATGATTTAATCAAATGTATAAACCTGGAAGATAATCTCTTAATATTTAAGAATTAAACTTAACTAGACAATAATTCTAAAGACAGCTTACAAAAAATCTGATCACATGATTTTAAATTACCTGATAAACATGAATTCTCTTAATATGCTTGTAGTTGTATAAACCGTTTAACTCATCACAATTTATGTTACAAAATAACTACAAAAACATAATATTGCTGAAATTAACACATGATGTTTCACAGAAACAATGGATTTTATACTTCTACAGACAAAGTTTTTGAAGCAGACAAAAATCAGTTTCTAAATAAATCTTTAAATGAATTCATTCATCAGTCAACAACATTAATAGACATAAAATTCTACTGATAAAAAAAAAAAAAAAAAATAGAAATGAAAATTGTCTAAATAGTTTTAACATATAATTAACGTTCATTATATTACATTATATTTTCCATATGAATATATCAAATAAACTATCACTATTTAATAATCCTAAGAAGAGTTGGCAAGGACTCAAAGATGCTAACAATCCTATGATAAAAACTCTAACCTTATTATATACAGGTAGTTAATCTGCTACCAGTCAGTGTCACATTGATAAGTCATTAAGTACTGATTAAATAAGTCACTCAATAACTTATTGAAATCAACCAGGTAGCAGCCAGCAACATTACCAGTGCCTTCTACCTGCAACATTATTGGTGTATATCAAAAAACTTATATTTACACCAAAAAAATTAAGGACATGTTTTAGAAATAAAAAAAAGGGTACATTTTATATATTTTTGGCACATATAGGTCATGCAAGTCCTGTTAACTTCTATTTTACTCCCCGATATATCATTGGAAGTCCATTATTTCATTTTACATATAGTTCAGTCTTTTAGAGCAGTATTTAGTTACACTGCTGAATGCAACTGTAGTATTGGAAGGTAGAATTGGCATCTATAAAGATTTCTGTTTAGGCCTAAATAAAAAAAAATGTTGACAAAATAATAAAAAAATCCTGCCTGCCTAGCCTAATTTTTTTCAGGTCGTTAGAGGAAACAGCTTTTTTTATAGGCCTTATGCTATAACTAGAAATAATTTATGCTTTACCCTAAACATAATTTACTGTCAAACATCAGGTATATGAGCTAGTGACATGATGTGGCTCCGGCAACCGCAGGGGTGGTTTTTACAAGGTTTCCTCCCGGTTTTCCACAGTATTAAGGTGGTGTACAGTGTGTAGTGGACCATCCGTTATCATGTAAGTGAAATACCCTTGAGTACGACTTTAAACACCAATCAAACAAACAAAAGAAACTAAACATGACGTACATATCTTATTCCCTGATGACACTGGGAACATGCACGTAGTTATGGTTAAGCACCTTCTTTCAGGTGACTGGCAGAAGAAAATATCTGGCGTAGACCTTTTATAAACAAATATTTCGTAAATAAATAATATCACTTTAGCATTCCAAAGTTTCAGCTATTTTAACTTAAGTAGCCTTTTAATCTGATATTGAAATGATTTTGAATTAGATAGCCCAACAAATGCTAAAATAAAAACATAAACTAATAACAGAACGATAAACTTGTGCCTTGAAACCCAGGAAGCCTCCTTCAGTGACCTGTCAAAGAGAAATGTAAATCAATTCAATTACAGCATCACACTTTTGATAGGCTTTAATAATAATTAACTAAAAACAATTTAATTATAATTAATTTATTTTTAAAAAATTAAGCAGGGCTGTTGTGTTTTATCTTGTACTCATAAAATGAACAGTTAACTGTATTGAAGCTTTACTTCAAAAAGTAAATGTGGGGATACACATCGACAAACAGTCAGATGATGTTTTCTTACGGCATATACAGTTCTGGTCCATCAGAATGTTTGGGAAGATTCTATGTTCATTTTCTATTTACACTACAATGTAGATCATAACCTGCCAAACTACAAGGTGACTTTTGTAAGATAGAATGAAAAATAAGTTGAATTATTTTTTGTGTCCGAAAATACTGAAACATAAGTTATCTCCCTTTAAATCTTAAAAAAATATATAGCAGATTGAAACAGTAAGGGGAGACAACTATTAAGCACCCACCTTTTTGAAGACGTTTTTTCTCCATAGACAAGAAGATATTTGACTCGTAACATATCATTGTTGGTAACCACATAATATTTTTCAGGCACTTCTCCTCCCATACTAGAGGGAGCCATTGTACGATTGCTGGTGCGATTCCCATCTGTTTGATCTGTGGTTAAAAAACAAACAAAGATTGATAACTTATAAAACAGTTAAAAGAAAAAGAGGAAAAATCATCTTCCTGATACAAGGCACTTCATGATGATCGGGCATTTTCTTGTAAAACAAGGAGCACTTTTAACTTCTACCCATTGATGATTAGCCAATGACTAAAGTGGTATTTCATTGGACTATACATTTTTCTCTCCCCTTGATGACCATGGGTATATGATGGAGTCACACATGGTGGCCCTGACAATAGCATGGGTGATTTTTACGAGAGTTTCTCCAGGTTTTCCATCATATTTAAGTGAAGTGGTGCATGAAATTGACAAATAATCGTCACGGTCATATAACTTAAATACCTTTTGAGTAGAATGTTAACTACCAAAAAGACAAACACATCATTTTTCTATAAAGCATTGCCAGCCTAAAAAATTACCTTTTTGTGATGACATTAGAATTTTACATGAAGGAACATATAAATAATAATAATAATAATAATATACTGACATGTTCAAGCTACATGTAAACTAAGATCAAATGACGGTATTTTTTGTTGGACTGGGGTTCTACCCATACTTAATGTTATTTTACTCCAAACAGGGCATGCCAGCCCAATGGGTCAAGGACATCACCTGGACGCTGTTAGCGGCAAACAAAGCTAAGACAATCACAAGACCCAAACATTACAAACAGATAGGCATCTTGTTGCCCACTAGCACCGTGGCAACATTTTATGACTGAAGATAATGTATCTTATGAACAGTATTTTTACACTTGTAATTTATAATCATGATGCTGTACACATACAGTACCTCGTTTCAGCTGACATTTAACTGAGCTGTCATCAATCATCTCACAGACAGCCACACAGCTCAGTCTGTCTCCCAGCTGACTGTGATCCCAGCCCAACCCCCCAGGGCTATAGTGAAGAGACACTGACAATTCAGATGACAGGTAAGTACCCTCACCATACAGTGAAGTCTGTGGAAGAAAAAAATGATATTAAAACAAAATAATAATAATAACAAAAAATAAATTAATCGACAAGCAAAATAAAAAATAAATCAAAACAACCACAAATTTAATATCAAATGGATTACAGCTGGAAGGATAGAACATAAGTTAACCTATTTATCAGTATCATACAGATCGATTCAGGAAAAAAAACAAAAACAGTCCATCATAGGAATGTAAATTTCAGTTGGTTGGTAATTAGAAGTCATTGAGATATATGTAAGCAATAAATTAAGTAACAATATAAGTCTAATTGCCACTCAGATAGTATAAATTTTACC
This sequence comes from Mopalia muscosa, assembly GCA_031763545.1. Classification (NCBI taxonomy): domain Eukaryota; kingdom Metazoa; phylum Mollusca; class Polyplacophora; order Chitonida; family Mopaliidae; genus Mopalia; species Mopalia muscosa. The sequence continues at coordinate 4,916 of JARFOD010139823.1, forward strand.
TCATTTTAGAGATCGTTTTCAAGTATGATGCATGAAAATGATAAAGACGCTGTTATCCATACCAAGTCTATCCATTTCATATGTACTACCAACTTCTAACTCCTCTTGTAAACATGTAACTACAGTGTATTGTGCTTTGGACTAAAACATATCTTATACCTAAGGCTACTGTTTATTTTATTACATTCTGTACATATAATGTACGTTTGAGGAAACTGGTTTCTCATAAAGCAGGCTGAATGAACTGGTGCAGCTCACTGTTTTTTCAATTTTCCTTCATGCTAACAGAGGATTTGTTTATTTGTTTGATTGGTGTTTAAAGTCATATGTTAATTGAAGAGTCATGCCAGAAGAACAAATCAGGGTTTTTTATAGACACTTTGTCATCCGGAAAACCCTGATAAAAAATAATGGAAAATTTAGTTTTTCTTAAATTTGATATTCAGTTTTGTTAGAAAAAATGGAGTTTTGGCTCCTTTTGGCCACTGGCGAGCTATAAAATTCAGCATTTACAGTAGGACGACCCGCAGATTTTCTCACTTCATCCAGTGTCATATCCACCAACATGTTGGTTTTATTTAATGGACAATGGAAAGTTGGTAAAATTGAGTATTAATGAATTGTGTGCCGAAGGTGCGCAAAAAATATTGAGTTTTAGGCAATATCAAATTGATGAAAAGTTTTTGTCTATAAAACCCCTGCAAATTTTAAACTTTAGCAAAATTATCAGATGTATTGAGCATAAAAACCTACCTTGTTCATATGAGAGGCCAATCCATGGTGTACAATAGAATGAAAGTTCTCTATTCTGCTCCCATGGTAAGCATACAAAAGTTGTCTCCCCTGTCTAAAATCTTGAAACTTGTTTTCTGCAGTTTCACTGTAGTTAATTTCAAATAGAAAATTTGGCACAGGGGCATCAACACTGTGTGCAGTCAACTTCTGGATTTTAACATACTACAAAATATAAATTCAATATTTGCTGACCTGGCATGAATCAAACAAAATACATTTTTGTATTTTGTATTACACTGAAATGATGATAAGCATGTTTAATTTAAGGAGGAACACATCCTTGATTGTATTGCCAATTGAAGCCAAAAGCTGGATGCAAACCGGGCACATTAAGACAGTATGCTAAATTAATGTGCAACACAGGGTAGTACACCAGGGCTGATTGCCCTTTAGTTTTTCAATTGGAAAAAGGCAACCTTAAGCCAAACAAAATTACAATACAAATATCTGTCTAAAAAAGTAAATGAACACCCAACTGCCATGTCTACGAATACACTTATTTGGTAAAAATATATTTCATTACAAAGTATTAAAAGATATTGGCATTTTTATTTACGACCAATATTTAAAAATTAAAACATGTAGCCACTTTAAGTTGACCACTTACATCAGTCTTGTTTAAAGCCTTTACAGTAAACTGTCTCTTGTCTAATGTCCACCACAGCAGATCTAACAGTTTTTCTTCTATATCTGTTATATTCTTGAGAACCTCGGGCATCTTTGGCAATTGAGCTGCCACTTTTTCCTAAAATAAGTAAACAGAAAAAGTACAAATTAAAGTATATCTAATTATAGTAATTAGGGTTTTAGTTCCAATGAAAAAAATAAATTCATCAATCTATTTTAACTTAATGTTACGGCATGAGTCACTAAATTAACTCTGGGGTTTCAAAACATATGATTTGTTTATTAATAGAGTTAATTTCATTATAAATGCATCACCAATTGAAACTCAATTTAAAAACAAACAAATTCCTTAATAAGATTACTATACTGAGTCAAAAGGGAAAACAATCACTGACTGGATAATTTTGACAACTATATTTATGGATTAAATAACTTTACAACGATCCATCTATATCAAAATTTAATCAACTGAACAGGGTAATAAAGATGCAAAGAAAGACACGTTTTATTTGAGCTGAGAAAGTGAAATTAGAATAAAACTACTCCTAAACACAGTGTGATGTTGGGGGAGAATGTACAGAACGGGGTCTCCTCATGTGGTTGTGCAAACTTAATTTATGAGGACCGATTTATAGGTTTCCCAAATTGTTTGCAGTCTTTCTATAAATTTTGATTTTACACTAATTTTGAAAAATTGTGTCATCCATTTATCAATGAAATTGCATTTTAAAGCAATTTTGCTTTATTTATTTTTTTATAAAGGTATATTTACATATTAAAAAAATTCATCAAACTAGAGGAAAATGCAAATGTTAGGTACTTCCACAAAATTTTAAAGAACCGATAAAGATAAAGAAACATTACAGCATAGGCATGATAGGACTGCCAGATCTAAATCTATATAAAAAAAAATCAGCTGTTCCTTTACCAAAGTTTTAATATCTTTTCTGTCCCTATCCCCATCCTCTAGAAACATGGATGGAAATGGTTTGAGAACAGTATCATGACGATAGCTGTTTAATGCAGCCATGAACAAACTCCATACAAAGTCTACTGCCAGTAAATCTCCATTCAAACTCTCCACTAGTTTATTTTGCACGATGGATTTGTTGGGCGTTGTGTCGTCAACAGGAGCAGACGAATTTTTGGCTGTTGTTGAATCCATAGTCCCACTGTAAGCCAGATTCTATCCCTGTATATCAATCCCAAATCTCGCCAGCCCGACAACAGACTTTTTTTTTTACATCTTATTAACGCTGACGTCTAGTTTCCTCGAAGTTGAGACCAAACACAACTGTAAAATTCAATCAAATTACTACACGACGCAAAACTGAACTATTTTGACGTGTCTTATAGAGTGTGATAACGAATTGTAAACTAAAGAGAAACGAAATTATGTGTACTATAAAAATCGAGAAACTATATTAAAAATAAAGAATTTTGAATTAAATATAATATCCATATAAAGATCATAAAATTATTGCATAACGGAGTAAATATAAACAGAAAATTAACATAAAAATAAACAAAATATACGATTGATATTCGCATTCGCTTTACGATTAATACTTTGACCTAGTTTGCAACTATGGATGGGTCAAAACCACATGGCCTTCTTGGTCCGAATATTTTGATCACAGGTATGTATACATTGATGATTAAACATGTAATGGTTAAATCATGACCACCGACATGAGATACAGCAGTTTTGTAAAAATGTATTTATTTATAGCGACGTAATGTAAACACACCTAAAGGCAATGAGATAAACCATTGAGTGCTCAGTTTTCGATGAGAACGTAGGCCTAAACATTCGAAAAGTATAAACGTTGAGCGATTGCGTTAGATCTCAGTATGGCGACAAACAAAACATGGCGAACGTTTTTGAGATCTGATTTTTAATTAGATTGCAGTTTTTTGTTGCGCCATACTAAAACCCAGAATACATGTCTGTTTTTTGTTGTTCTTTTTTAAGGAACAAAATTCCAGGAATATAGTATAATAAACAAGCTTGTTCATATTCTGACAGGTACTCCTGGGACTGGTAAATCTACTCTTGCTTTGGAGCTGTCTCAGAAATGTGCCATGAATTATATCAATGTGGGAGATGTGGCTAAAGAGTCTGAACTGTATGAAGGGTGGGACGAGGAGTACCAGTGCCCTATACTGGATGAAGATAGAGTAGGTGCCATTTTTATCAGATTTAATAGTCATACATACCTATAACTTTATAAATTGGGACACTCTAATTTTAGGACAGTCCCAAGAAATAACATGTAAGACGCCCTGTGGTAAAGCCTATATCTCTGTCCCAACTGCTAGAAGTTAGGTAAGCGAAGACACTCCAACAAAATGGATTAAAAGAGGAATATAGGGTTAGGTGTTTAATGATTGGTTAATTTTTAAATAAAGCAAGTACTTTACACACAGGCTTAGGCCGACGGGTGTCTACCCATCCAAATGGACACCCTGAATTGAACAATTGTTACTGTGTTCTTCAATTGTTTAATTGCCGTTTTCCCTCTGTAGGTGATTGATGAGTTGGATGAATCATTAAGAGATGGGAATAATATAGTAGATTATCATGGCTGTGATTTTTTCCCAGAAAGGTGGTTTGATATAGTATTTGTATTACGGACAGAAACATCACAACTTTACGACAGACTACAACAGAGGTATGTTTACAGTACAATGTTGTTTTAGAGTTTGATTTGAGTTTCCCGGGCGCTTCACCATTTAATGGAGCTTCGTACTGCCCTACTGGTCTCTGAGATAAAGAGCAACATGAATAGGATCTCTTGTGATACCAGGTGGCCGTGCGTTTACTAAACTGAACCTGCTTCGATTTACTATTCACCTGATCGAGTCTGCCTGTCAACCATCCGGTATATGAGTGAGTCACACGTTGTGGCTCTGGCAAGTGTGGTGGTGGTTTTTACAAGGTTTCCTTCTGCTTTTTCACCATAATAAAGCTAGGTGCAGTCTGGAGTGTTAAGTGGGCAATCTGTCGTCATATAAGTGAAATAACCTTGAGTACAACATTAAACCCCAAACAAACAAATCTGCTGCAATTGCTCTGCTGTGTCTTTGTTAGTTTCAAACAGAGGATAGTTTAACTTGATCTTAGATACTGGGGCAATACTCTGATATTTTTTTATGAAGATATTTTTTTGCCTTGAGCAAATTCATTCTATCTTTTTCTTAGTATCGAAAGAATATTAATTTCCCAACACAGCAAAACACTTCATATTTTATGGTCATGGCCATGGGACTTTGTTATTGAATCACATTGCTGTCATGTGGGTGAAATAACCTTAAGCACTGCGTTAAGCACCAACCACAAATCTCTCATTTTATTTGTCTGTTCTTTTTCTTTTCAGAGGCTACAGCGGTAAAAAATTAGAAGATAATATTCAGTGTGAGATTTTCCAGACTATCCTAGAGGAGGCTCAAGAATCTTACAAAACTGGGGTAGTTCATGAGTTGCCCAGTAGCACACCAGATGACCTGGAGGACAATATCGAGAAAGTTATCTCCTGGATTGAACAGTGGAAATCTGCTCATTAGCAATGTTTATTCATAGGCTACTGGACTGGACATGATCACTTTGATTCAGGATATACACAATGGCATTTGAAGAATGGAAAACTATTCAACATTAAGTATTTATTTCAACATCCTTGATTTCTAACATTAAAATTCTGTGGAATTTATCTCAGTTGGATACCCAAGAGGTCATCAAAAATGTGATCACTTTATGAGGTGTAAACAAACTTAAGGAAAAAACATTGTTAATGGCTCATTTTATGATCATATGCTAATGCACTCTCTTCTGGCTAGCTGAAGTGAACAGGCGCAGCGGATAGGTGGTGATCTTCGGTTGTCATGGACAACGCAAAAGAAACCAGGGGTTCTTTTTTATTTGTTTTGTTCAGGAAGCCTGGCACATTTTTCGACCATGATTCAGTCTGTGGCTGGCTGACTTATTTGTCAGTGAAACCTGGCTGTGTGTAGCCGTGTACATGAATTATTGAGTGCTTTTTGTTAAGTTTTCATTGAATTTTTTTTTTATAAGATGGGCCTTAGATTGGAGTGAAACTGTAATGTTGTACTTTATTTAGGTACACTCAGAACTGACTGTACTAATTGTTTGATCCAAGGCCCTCACATGAATCAGCGGATAGCTAGTCTGACACTTGATCATCCTACGTTTTCATTTTTCGTTTTCTTTAATATTTGATCAGAATCAGTGTGAGGAACATTTAGGTTAAAAGAGGGGAAAATAAAACTATCTGAAGGATATATTTTGATAGAACACACCCTTATGTATAATTTTAATAAATCAGCTTTGGAGAAAATTTTACAAAACAATCTTCGATGAAAAGAGATTCCTAATAAATTTGACTGTTTGACTGTTTTCTGTTATTTCTCGCTTTACTTTTAGTGTCTTTACTGATGCAAGGGCAGTATACAGAGCCATTTTAGTTAGGGAAAACGTATCTGGGCGCCCAAACTATTTCAAGCCCAAATAAATGTTGAATGTATTACTATTTTCATAAATTCTGGTTAAAATCAAACTGAAAGCGGATTCAGAACTCTTGATTATGGCCTGAACAATTTGGAATTTGAACCTTCGAATTTTTGCTAGATACGGCCCTGAATGTACTCCAACCCTGAATGCACTCCAACCCTGTATATCTGTACATTTCTGTTGAATAAAAAGCAATGCTGCATTTCTTTTGTCTAACAGAGTTTGACATAAGCAATACAATATTTATTTTCCCCACCCCTCCGGCTAAGGTCTGTTTGTTTGCATAGTAGTAAAGCTGTCTTTATGTTGCCCTAGAGGACTTTTAACTTTACAACTTTCAGTTTATGTTGTACTAGTGTCAATTATTGTTGTAATACTCAATCTGGCTTCATATAAATATTGAATGAAATACCTTTAAGCGAGGTGTAGAACACAAATCAATTAATCATTTTTTTGCCCCTCTTACTTTCTGCTTGTTGATTTGGTTGACATACCTAAAGTCAAGTTGAATCCGACATCCGTATACTTGTAAACTGCTTCAGGTACTTAGAAAATTGCTGGAATTATTATTTATTATATTCGAACAACGATACTACAAATATACTTATCTTATTGTTTCGAACTCTGAATATACAACCATGTCATATGCTGTGACCAATACTACAATCCCATTCATTAAATGTTGTCAATTAGAAAAGCAGAAGAGGAGTCATCGGGCTACTGGTTTGACAAATGTCAGGTTTTTAAAAGAATAACAGGTGCTTTCTTGCTGTTCGACTAAAAGGTACGACTTCAGGGGATCACTGAAAAAAATGCAAAATAGCCAACCAATCAAAAGCGCCAAAATAATGGAAATCCCCCAGTCGTTTCTACAAATCATCATGAAAATGCACAGATTTTAATCTGTTGAGATAATTTTGAAAATGTTTGGTTTACAATTTAAACTGTCTCTATTAAAAATTAAAAATGTAAAGTTTTCGTATTGAAAATGATGAATATTAAAAGTTTGGGGGCCAAATTTCATTCAATCCAAGCCAGGTCTGATGAGTTGCCTTTAAATTTAACTTCTGTCAACCCCAATTTTGTGCGGAAAGCTGGTCTCCTGTAGCACATTGTATATAAAAGGCGGTTTTGAATCTTATTATTGCAAAGGGAGATAACTTATACGTGTCCACTCAAGTCGGAGAGACTCAAATAAAACTGTATTTAAACGTCGGGAAAGAATTAGAACATTGTGACTTTTGTATCCAAAAAAATCTGAGAAAAATCAGATATAAGTTTTGAGAGGCGGCGATAGCGGCGTATTAATTTCCAACCTCACCAGTCAACATGGGCTAAGACGGAGGAATTATCACTATTCATTGTGCTAAGTCTCCGGTGACCTCCCTTTACCTTCTGACTTTTTGATGTGAATGAAGGAGATACATTGTATGAATGGGTTAATGCCCTCAACCCTTGTAAGCCCCGTCCCTCTGGGACTTTCTTGTTTAATCCAATCCTGTTTTTGCTACATTCTCGGGGAAAATCTAAGGCGCCTTCACTTTGTTCTGATGGTCCAGCTAAATGTCCTTGCAGTTTTTGTATATGCCTGACTCCGCAGACGCTTCAGAAAAGGAATTTGAAAATTATTATGTTACAAACTGTAAAGGATTAGTTTTATTTATGTATAGTTTCAATACGGGATCTACGTATATAAATTACAAAATAATTTTTTTTGCTTGGTGATCTGATATCTACACAGCTAGGTGTGTCTTTTCACCCAGGTAAATTAAGTGACATGCCTGATATAGTACATATCCTAAAGCGATAAGCAGTTCAAGAAATCGGCAAACATTCTTTCAAATAAATAATTGTTGTCCTTCTATTACGATTTTTGTTATCTTTATATAACCAAAAGTTTCGTTTGTTAGAATGGTGGAATTTAAACGTCAATATAACATAGAAACTACACGGACAATCATTCATTCTAACATCTCAACTCTACTGGAACTGAATGTCCGTTGAGATCTAACGCAAACGCCCTTCTTGTAGTGTCGATTGGTTTCTTGAACTGGCCAATCGCAGAGCCGCTTCTCAAATCTGGTTTGTAAAAGGCAAAAGATTTCCATCGACGTAACAGGGTTTTCCAACCGTGAGTTTTAACATGACGAACGGATACGCGCACAATGAACGGAACATCATTAAAATAATAAAATTTTAGTGGAGTTTACTTCACCCTCTAGCACCCAGTATGACAAATTTGTCATAATGTTTATGAGGTCCCCCCAGGGAGATAAATCCTTTGGGTTGTTGTTTTTACTATTTCCCAGAGGTAATTTA
>JARFOD010139834.1:0-27289 GCA_031763545.1 Mopalia muscosa
CAGCCTCAGAGTCGGACATTACTCATACACATTTCTGTCATTGTCCCTTATATTACAATGTTAACGATAAATTGAAAGGGATGGCGGTCTGTCTGCCAATCTCAAAGGTCATAAATGAGAAACGTTTTGTTTCATAAGGACACTGATGTTTTATAATAATCTTTAAGAATCTTTATTTATTTGGCCATCTGGTCCACAAGTAACATGCGTATATACAATACAGATTGAAACCAGAAGACAATTATTTTGTGCATACAATAATTACATTGTATTAACATAGTATAAGCCTTCCATTGCCAATTTGCCACAAAGAATCTTTTGAACAAATGTTGCTAGCTTCCCGGATAACGACAATTGTTTAATGGACAATAACATTCACAAATATGTTCTGTTATGATTCCAGAGGTAACAAAGTAAAACAGCTTTGAAAGGCATTCAGAAATTAAGTAACTAATAAAACAACACACTATATGTAACTTCTCTTTTGAGGCAACGTAACAATGTATATACTGACCGAGACAGAGGTTTTCCACCATTGCTCACTCATTGGAATGCCCGAACCTCACCTAATTTAAGTTGATTCAAAAGATTTCCCAAATTGCTATCCACTTTTTATAATCATAAACAATATAATAATAATCATTGTCCGGAATAGAGCCCCAATGGGGTTTGTCATATCCCATACATATCTGTGTCTACAGTAAAACAGAAGACAGGTTAAACTGGTGCCTACATTTCAATAATTTATTCATTTCAAGAAGGAAATAAAAGAGGTAGAAATAAATATAAAACAGTTGTCTTTCCCTTTAACATTACATTACACTCATGAGATGTCCCATCGGCGGTTCCAGTGGAAATATATGTATCCTATATATCCAAGACAGAATGCTTTGAACGCTTCGGGTAGTCTGCCTGCTACTCTCCAAATACGTCGTCCATTACTGTCACAGTCGCCATTTTGGTTTTGAATGGTATGGGCGTTCCAGTCTGAATGATTGGGATGAAGGGCCACAAGTCAAGACGTCCATGCCTCTGGAACTATGTAAACAGTTGGTTTGCGTGTTTAAGAAATAGAAAACGCAGTTTTTGTTTGATCTATGGAAATATGCTATTTAGGGCCACCTTCGTGTTGGCAATTTCAACATTCCACTTTGTGTTTGAACCATTCGTTTGGGCTCACGTGACAGTAGTTATTACCTTGACTACCAATGATCCGGCGATTTCAAGTTCTCTTCCACAAGAATGGTGTTTGAAAAATAGCCTGTATCTGAAACACATTCATTACCAAAACAATTTTCTTAACGGTTTAACAGACAGGGCACAAGCTACACACGATGCTGTTTGAGCAATCCTGGTGTGTATAGCGTTTCATTGACACAGAATTACTAATTACTGCTAAGCATTTGCAAAAGATGCCAAGACGCAGAAGGGTTTATATCAAAATAACCAAATAATATTCAACTACAGTAAAATACAAAATCAATGTAAAATTCTCCCAAAAATATGCAGAAGTACAAAGTTAAATTTACCTAGACCTAACTGCAGAGTTCTGTATCTCTGGTAGTCTATCATAGTGTAATATAACTGTGTAATTTCAGGTTTTCCCGTTTTTAACTAAAGCCAAACGGAAGTCAGAATAGCGCCATCTAATTGCACAATATGGAATCCCTAGAATTTCCTCGTGCTATTACAGCCCCGTGAGGGAGCGGGTGGGCCATGGCCCTGCAGAATCTTCCCTCGGCTTCCTCGGTTGATCGTAAGAGGCGAGAAAAGAGGTTGCTTTCTGTTGCCCTGGTGTTCGTAGAGCTAAAGGGTAACAGGAAGCAGATTTGTTTGTGATGTTCTGTTTTTGTATCTGCCATCATATAAGTGAAATACCCTTGAGTTTGACGTTAAACAACAATGAAACAAACAAACACACATGTTTGGTTGCAAAACTGGGGCATATTCTCGTACATGTGCCTTTATCCAGGTAAATCTCTTCCTGCTTTAAAGGGAAATTATGTGCGCCCATCGGTTTTGTGATAAACTTAATTTTTTAGGGATTTAATATAGAAAGCACATCATTCCTGAAATATTTTGCCTCAGACAACCAGATGCCCAGTGGGGTTTTGGCACCCTTTGCACTGTCTTGCTACCTCATTACCTGTATTAAAACCATTCTCATTTAATATAAAAATAAAAATGGTTATTGTCCCTTTTGTGCTAAAGCATTGCCAGATGACCTAGATATACAAATGTCAAAACATAGTCAGCTGAGTTCTGTAATGTAAACTGTACTACAGAAGCTTCCTTTACCAATAATACCTTTGAACACAGATCAATATCGTATACGATTTCGGTATCAGTTTCGCATTTACCTGCTCTGTTTCCATGGTAATTAATTACTTAGTGCGTGTCTCGGTTTGTCCTTCAGTCAATATTGGCTCCAGCATCTCTTGTCAGCAGCTATTGAATTTTTAATAAGTGCAGCTGGGGTAGTATTGGAAAGCTACAGTTAATCTGTATTTTGCATGGAAACCCCAGATGGCTAGGGCCTGGTTTTTAATCAGTCATTTTGCAAGAATTTTGTTCAGTAAAATTCAAATTAGACTTTTATATTTTCTCTTGATTTTTTTTTTTTTTTTTATTATTATTTTTTTTTTTTTAATAATCTGTACAGTTAAAGAGGTTACCTGTTCCCATGATGATGATAAAAAAAAAAGTCATAATCATTAGATCCAATAAAACATGAATTGCTTCAATCATTAAAACTCATATAAGTATAATTATTTTTCAGAATTGTATAGTTATAACCTGCTGTTAATTGGATTATTATAGGTGGAGAGATATAGTATTATGACTTGTTCAAATCAGTTCATTTTTGTGCTGTTATTATTAGTCAAGAATCAGCTTGTTGGAAGTTTCTTATTAAGAATTTAGCTAGCCCTCCTTGTCTAGCCTTTGTAATCCACTACTTATAAGCCAGCATGACACCTGGGGTTAAAGCTTTGTCCCCCCTGGGGTGATCAAACTGGGCAACTTCATTAATACCTTATAGCTTCCTGACTTTCAGCTCCCTTTTGTTCTTTGCAATCTGATTGGTCAGTGGACAAAACACACACCTGTGTCCAGCTGATGTAGCAAGTTGATTGGTAGATCACAATCCATATCTGGGCTATATATCTTGTTATCAGCCTAGTGGAAGTCGAATACTGTCAGTGTCTGTTAGCTCATAGTGCTATGATAGTGCTTAAGGGTTTAACAAGGCTTATATCATCTCTGTATTGGACCATCTCTGCTAGCAAGCTGAGACTTGCCCTTATAGTTTAACCCCTAAAGGGCCACACAAGTGTAATTGTGTCAGGAGTTAAGCAGATAAGGGGTTAACAGTAGAACATCTCCTGTGTTAAAAATAACTACTGAGGCAATTCTCATCAGTGTGTTCATTGGCTGTGCTGTAGTGTGCCTGGGCAATACCGCTCTCGTATTGCCCTCTGATTCTTTAACAGGAAGAATATCTGTTCATATCAGCCTCACCTGAAAGAAACAGATTCCTTAGTGTGTTCATTGGTTGTGGTTGTGATCAAGCTGGGCATATAACCTCTCGTATTGCCCTTTGACAGGCCTATCACTAAATCTCCTTTACCTGGGGGGAAAAGTGAAGCCACACAATACACAACTTGTTTCGTGCAATAATTCCTTTAAACCTCTAGAGTTTTCTCTGTACCACTTTCGCTGTCAAGGAACAATCAACATGCCTGTTTTCGCTAACAATCGGGTTTAAGGCAATTCCATGAGATTATCACAAGATAACCCAGTAAATAACACCAAGGACACTACCAAGATGAGGCTCAAAAACACAAATATTTTGTTCTACCACAACAACCTTGGAAAGGTAAAAAAATCTTTTTATTTTTGGCTTACACGTGTAAAACTTAATTCTTTAATTTTTTTTTTTTTTTTTTTTAATTTAAAGAAAAATTATTTGTAATATACAATTTTTGTTGTTGTTACCTGGCTGTACTTTTAAGCATATCAGAACATTATTGTTGATATCATATTTACTTTTTTTGTACTAATAAGGTCTACAGTAAAAAAAAATTGCTTCCAAAATTTCCTCCTTGAAATATTACCAATTTATTTTTTGAGAAAATTGTATTGTTTTATCATCAAAATATTTAGAAACTAAATATGAACCAAAAGTTTTAAACAAAAATTCACTTCGTTAATTAATTTAACTAAAACTACCTGGAACCTTCTTATATCAGTGAGCTGTCACTTTCAAATTTAAACGGAAACTAGGTCACATTTTGAAATGAAGGTAAAGTAGGTCAGGCTGATGTAGGTTTCAAATTTACTCATTGACTAGGCCTCAGGTAATCGTTATGGAATGTTATCTCCTGTGGATTCCCCTTTTTTCAGTTGGCTCAGTAATATAGTATTTTATCAAACAATAGATATACTTTACTTCAGTGTTCCAGTGCTGTCAAACGGGTAATAAACACTAAGTAGTGGTCAAATTCAATTTTGAAAACAGTTCAGCATGTTTAGAAAAACATTTTAAAAAATAATCAGTAGAAATGCATTTCTACCAGTGAGAAACAAAATATAGCTCTGTAAATATGAAATATTTTGGCTTTATAAAAAGGAGTACATTTCTGGGAAATACGTTATATTACGTTATTGTAAATTTGACCTTTATGAAACATTAAATATAATTGCAGTAAAATGTCTAGCCAGCTAGAGATATAATACCCTGTAATTTAGATAGCTGTGTCTAATTGTCCTGGTTAGGTTTTGTGGTTAGGCTGTTGACTTATTCACACATACATATCTGTTGTAATCCCTCAGTCTAACAATTGTGGTTACAGTGTTTACAATTTCTTGTCTGGAATGTTCCCGAAGAATATATAAACTTTAGCATACCTGGACAGGGCGTGTGTTATCAATAAATAAAACTGCTATGATATATTATGCCAACTTGACCTGTGCACCCACACACACGAGTCCCTTTGTGTTTCTGTGGTATTTTGAAGTGGAAATGCTTCCCCATTGTATAAGTTTTAAAAAACACTTGACCTAAATACATTCAGAAAGCTACTTTTAGCCTTTCTATCTCATAATTTAAAGCAATAAATTTCTAACTTGTTAACTGGCAACCACAAAAAGAGAACTTGTATTGCTTAGTCTTGTGTCAGAAGTGTACAATATTGTATAGTTATAATTATTTGACCAGCTACATATGTGATAAATTATGTGTTATTGGTTTAGACTGTGATCATTGATAGTATGCCTGTATCACAATCTATTTAAAAGCAATAACACTATTTATTACATACATGTACCTAGCTGGTCATTTATGTTATTATTATACACCATTGGACTATTTTAACACAATTTTTTTATAATCTCTGGTTTAAATATATGACACTCTCTTAATTGGATTTTTTTTTTTTTCAAAAGTTAAACATGTTCCATTATTTTATTACAAAAACATTTGAATCAAGTAGTGTCGTAAAAAAAAATGAGAACTGTGGATTTGAAATCTTAGTTAAACTTCTCATCCAGATTTGAAACATTCACAGTTATTTGAGAAAAGGGGGATCTTTGTAATGTATATACTTGACCTACATAAAAAATAAAAAATATATTAATTTTTGTCACTTCATTTAATATCCAGAATTTTTAACCCATGAGTCAAACTGTGACTCTCGCCCAGTATAAAATTATATTACATTACATGCTTTTGACAACCATAAAGAATTATTAGCATGTAGGAGGGCTATAAACAATTATTTATGACCTACTTGCTGTGTTTGAAGGTATGTTTAAAGCAAAATAAAAAATGTCCCTAGATACATGATGATGTTGTAAAAATATCCAAAAATATACCTCCTCATTATTGTTCCACTTACGGAGTTTGATTATTGAATTTTTTTTTAAATTAAACAATATTTATTTTAAATGGTAAAATACAATAATTAAATTAAATTTAAAGGAATTATAGATGCACTATGTGGTCAATTTGTGGATTCAAAATAACTTGCCATTTATTACTCAGCCGAAATGTCTGTGAATGGTAACAACTGAATGCCTAATCAACCACATATAATTGCTAAAAATGTCACCCTCTGTGGATCCAGCAATTGCTGTGGTGGTTTTTACCTGGTTTCCTTTCAGTTTTTCCACGGTATTTAAGCAGGGTACAGTGTGAATTGGACAACCAAATGCCTATAACTGAAATATCCTTAAGAATCAAAAGTGAAAAAAAAACTATCATAAACTGACTTTTAAATGTCCATTTTTCTAAAACTATCGATTTCCAAGTGTAAATATACATTCTAGTTCACCCCTTCTAACATGTGTTCAGTAGTCCAAATGTCTGGCTGGTGTAATGTCAGGCTTGTCCTGCAATTAATTAACTAAAGTGAAGAGTTCAGCTGACAGATTTATGACCAGGGTTTCAGCTTATCTCAAACACCAGGATGGTTTTAATTAGTCATAGGGCCCCATTAGGCCCCTTTGGGGTTATTAATGGTAAGGGAATCAATTTCTGACCATGTCCAATGCATGGTGTTTGTAATTGGTGTAATGGTTGACAGAAGGTGTCCTGGTGATTGTATTAAGTGTGGGGTTTTCATCATCGATCTGATAACAGAAAGTCTTGTATTCAGCACTTGAAGTGTATTAAGACTTGATATGCGGAGAAACAATCAGTCTTTAAACTTGTGCAATAAAATTTAGTTGGATCTTCACTCTCTTTATGGTGGATGTGTATAATCTTTCAATGTTTTATTATCCCTTAAAATTTAAAAAAGTAAAATGTGATTTTCAGAGAATTTTTGTTATAATTATTATGTAGCGGAACAACCTCAAAATTGTTCTTACAATTGTTTAACTACATCTGACAGTGAAGATGGAATTTCATTTGCTTTGTGGTTATTCAATGCAAGATGAAAGCAGATTAAAGAAATGAAGAAATTCACAACCCAGCTCTGTTCTATTGTATAACTGTTACTCAAAGTTCAGCCTGTATGTAACATAACATGAGAAGGGTTTGTCTAGAGGAAAATATGGCAAGAATGTGGGCTGTGTATTCAACTAGGTCTGTCTAGCCAATATTGAGTGGGTGGAGGGGGGCCCTGGGCTTGTGGAGGGGCACCTGTTAGCTTACACAGCCAGCAAACAGGGGTGGGATAGTTCATTGGAAATCAGAATATATCTGGGAAGGGCTTTGATTTAAAAATAAATATATTGAATACAATATAACAGCGATATAAACCTAAAAATAACTGTGTGGGGTTTTTTAGGGGGGTCCTTCGTGAATAAAACAATAGTATAAAACATGGGTAGGAGTTTAAAAGCCAATTTAATAAGCTACAAAGTTTCTTCTTCAAACTAAGTAAATGCTATCTCAAAATAATGATAAATGGTGCAAGTTTATCCAGCATTGTTAAATTATGAAAAACTAAAACATAATCTTCTATGGTTTTATGATCTGTTACAAAAATCTCTTTAAAGATAATATGGTAAATATGGTCAAGCTATTATATGAAGGGTAGCTTGTTATTCACCATGAAATATTATGAAAAATTAAAACATTGCCTTTTTTGGTTTAATTATCTGTTCCATGTATATATGATAATATGGCCAGGCAATAAAATTTAAGGATTTCATTTTTATTTCCTGCCAATTAAAATCTTAAGTAACAGGTGAACAAGTGGAGACATGTTTGTTTATTGAACTAAACATTTGTTTTATGTACATGTATTATTGCAATTGTAAGGACAGCATAAGGCAATGCTATTATTATATGTGCAAGCACCTGCTGACTCTATTTATACACCTGCTTGTACCAGTAAAATGGCACACTTATCACCACAGGGTGCCCTTAAGAAGTTAATTGCCCTTTTGTGGGTATATTCCTTGCACCACTTTGCTACAATAATCAGTTATCATCACTAATAATCCATGAGTTGTATAAATTAAATTTAAAAGAGTTTTTTAATCGCTTAGATGAGGTTTATGTTAAAATATATGTTGTGTAATCTGTAAAGCCTGGTATTATGATTAGTACATCAACTTCAAAATTCCTCTTAAGCGTGTTAAAATATATATGATTACAGCTATTAAGTGGTCTCTCAATTCCCCAAATTCCTTCATCTTCACCAATTTGCTCAAATCTAATTTTCCGTTAACCATAATTCAACATAGTTTTATTCGGGATTTTTCTTCATGATTGACTCGTATAGTTTCACCTGTATTGATTAATTGCTCGCAAGACAGAGCCTAACTCTGAAGGTCTTCAGGTTCAAGTCCCGGATGGGTTTCAACCTGCAAAATTTTCTAAGTAACACAATGTTAAACCCCTATCAATCAAGCAAGCCAATATTGAACAAGGTGCTAGTATCTGCCTTAAAACATTGCTCGATAATAAATATATCAGTTGAAATCCATAGAATCATGTAATGTTGATATCTTAGTTGCTTGTCCTTTTAGTACCATTGTACACAGGTAGACAGATTCAGTAGTAAAGACATAGAGAATTCATAAAGATTTTACCTAAATGACAGAAACAAAGACTTCCAGTGTAAAAAAATATTCAATGATAAGCCCACAGGTAGATTTGTATTATGTAGGTGACTAATTTGGTCAAGAAAGTGTGATAATTTCCTGGTATTTACACAAAGCCTGCTTTGATCTGTGTCTGGAATTATACATTAATTATACATTCAGCTGTGTGTAAAAGCGGGTTTTCATTAACACAAATTAGCAGGCCCTCTGAGACATTGTCATTAAATACACGTGTACATTCTTTAACTTCATTAATATGTAACTCGTCATGAATGATTCATTGTTGGGGAAGTTTGTAAAAAAAGAAAAAAGAAATTAATAATCATTTTTGAGTTGGGAATACACTGTATTTACATGTACATGTATTGCATTTCTTTAGCATGCTCTACGAATATGTCTTAAATCACCTAAAATTTTGTCCATGGAATTACGTCTTAGAAAGCTATTCTATGAGCTTCCAAATAATGTCTGGCACAGGGACAACGAAAACACTTTTGTCATGCAGAAAATTTTTCAGCAAGCATAAATTTCTTTATTTGAAAGCCTTAATACCTTCACAGGGAGCAAAATATCATTATTTTTAACTGAATTTAGGGGATTTATTGTTCGTTTGTTTTACTGCTTTATAAACACGTTATGATGCAGTTTAATAATTCATTGCTGCAATGGAAATAGGATAGCATTCTGTTTAATCATGTCTGATCATTTATAGTTTTAAATATATTGTCTCCTTTACAACTAAAGGACAACATGATCATAGGCTAGCTCACTCAAATACCTGACATTCGATGTTAAACCCCAATCAAACAAGCAAACACATGAGTAAAAAAAAATTTTAATCGCAATCAAAAAAGCCTATGGATGGTTTCAATGCATGTCTATTTTTGGGGTTGTTTTTTTTAGGAATTTGTGTGTTTATTAAATTGCTTGGCATGTGTTGGAACATTTGGGCATGCTTTTGCTTTGCGTGTTAATGTGGGCAATAAATTAACATAATTATACCTCTGGTGTGAAATTCATTTTCCAGACAAATAGCAGGTTTGGCGTTATTAAATCGGTTGTCATGGTTACTGACACATCTGTAGGTATTAGATTGTCAGTTTGGGTGTTAACTAATGAATTATGGGATACTAAAGTCACTTCTCCCAGATTAAATATCGTTACAAAGTGAATAACAGGACTAGTGTCGTATTATGCAGACATGAATCCCTCTTCCAAATTACTGTTTCCAGAGAAGCAGAGTGTAAAAAAAAAATGTTAACGATGCCGTGCAATTATTTCTGTTTGCCATCACTGTTATATGATGCTAACTCCAATATTTCAAAATTTTAGGCAATATGGTGTTGGAATAAAAAGATATTAGTTAAAAAAAAACCTGAATTTGTTTTTTTTTATATTTTACAGATAAATTCTTAATGAACTTTTTTTTTTTGTCTCTCTGAACACTGCATTAATTTTGTACATGTGGCAAGCAAAGCAATTTCCCACAGTTAACATTTAACCTGAATTCTCAATTTCAAGTAATATTTCATATTATGTAACTTTCCACTGGAAAAGAAAATCTAAATTTTATTATAAGTGACTCATGCACATGCCGCCTTAATGGACAAATCTCCTGAACATTAAGGCTGCCGTTGATTTTGTACATTAGCTAACAAAGTCATTTTTTCCACAGTTAGCTCTGAATAAAAATGTGCAGAAGATTCCATATTGATTTCAATTGAAACATTCAATGTCAGAACACTCCTCCTCATTGAAGAATGGCGTGTGTCAACATGGCATTTCTGACATGCCTTTCTTTCTTTTCAAATTCTGGCTCAATCTTACTGCTCAGTACAAATTTGAACAAAAAAACTTATAGATTTCTTCGGGAAAAGATACTCATGTTTGACTTGTTCGCACATGGGGTCGATTTTGAGAAAATTTGGATGGAAATTGTTCGGGGGTTTGGAATCCTGTGGACAAAAGAGTTAAAGTGATTTTTGTCCAATGAGAATAGAGATTGATTTGAAGTGCTGAACTGCAGACGCGTTTGGGAGTTAAGCTAATAAACGGCCTGAAAGGAGACAGTGTTAAGCGTGGAACCAAATCACAGAGGCGAAAAGAAATTCGCCACAGAGCTCTTAATAGCTAGGCCTGGATCAATATCGTAAATTATTTAACGTAATAAATTTCACTTTGCTCTGTCCATTTGGGACTGGTGGAGTTGATGGATTGGAATTTTACGAGGGCGTTAATGGACAAAATTTCCTCTCCGACGCAAGAACATCCTCTCTGGTCAGAGATACATGAAAGTTTTATTTGCTGTCTTCCACACGCATCGTTAACCCTCAGAATAATGTTGTCGTTGTTTCTTTTGTCTTTTCAGGTTGGGGATCTTGTTACCTGGGAAACGAAGAAGGTCCTGCTGGCTCGGGTGAGTGACCAATCAAATTACAGTTTATAAAATCATGATTATCTCTCCTTCACAGGCTTTCTATTTAATACTCTTCTGTTAAGAAGTTTGAGCTGCTTTGAAAATATTGATGTGGGAGATTTCTGGGCTAATGTTTTTTTGATTGAATAATATTATTGAAAACAGAAAATGGTAAAAACAATCCCAAGTATCTTGTGCTAGTTTGAAAATATTGATTTTAATTAATATAAATAATACTTGTTTTATTCCCCCCTTCCCCTAATATAAATACATATGGATGGGAGAGGGGAATACAACTTGAGGTATCACATGTTTTTTTTTTTAAATTATAAAATGTTGAATTTAATCAGGTTTTATTTTCCCTTCAGGAACCCGGTTTTGGTTTTGGAATTGCCATCAGTGGTGGCCGTGACAATCCACATTTCGCAAATGGGGACCCTTCTATCGCAATATCCGATGTATTAAAGGCTGGACCAGCTGAGGGAAAATTACAGTAAGTCATTCACTACTTTAAGTCATTTTATTTAAATCAATATTTGTAATTGAATTAAAAGTAAAACTTTATTTACATCACGATTACTTCTTTTCTTACATATTCTTACTGAAAATAACGAGGAATCCTCTTGATTTTCCAGTTTAATTAGTCAAGAAGCAGCAGGAATTGGACAATCCATTGTCATAACAGTGAAATACCCTTCAGAACAACATTAAACCCCAATAAAACAAACAAATCTAGTGATTTAATAAAGTCCAATTTAAATTTTAATAACTTTCTATTTTCAGGATAAATGACCGAGTTGTCTCAGTAAACGGAATATCCTTGGATAATGTTGACCACGCCACAGCCATTGCCGTCATGAAAGGGTGTGACCAAGCAATTAACTTGGTAAGTACTTCGGCTGGAACTAGTAGGGAGTGATTTCTGATATATCCATTGCAGCCTTGTGGGTGCAGCTTGTGCCCTCTGGGGCAACATAAAACCACTTGTTGTGACATCAAATACTATAAATTTTGACATGACTTTTTTCGCCAAATACCATTTATTGGACTGACTTTTTCACATATTGTTTTATTCTTTATTTTGCAGGTAATTCGTCGTCGATTTGCACTGTCTTCCAATCCTGATGACGAGACTTCTCCATTGAAAGTTTCACTTAATAAAAAACATAGGAAAGATGGTAAGACCTTGGCTTATACCCCTTTAACTCGGAATATTTTCATTGTATGAGAGATTAAGTTGTTTTTTTTTTATAAGTTTTCCAAATAAAAAGGCCAGCAAGGAAGAACAATAGTAACAAAAAAATTTGTAACTAATTTAATGCTAATAACATAATTTTTTTTGTGAAATTATAAATAGTTTCCTGTGTTTGACTCTAAAAATGTATATCTTTTTGTTAAAAGGGTTTCATAATTTTTTTAAGAAAAAAATCAAACATTTATTCTACATTTTTACGTCTACATGTATTTAATCTTGACCCTATTCTAATTTTTATGTTTTTATTATTAACAGAGTATGGAGTTGTGCTAGGTTGTAAGTTCTTTATTAAAGAGATCAGAGGAAACAGTTTGGCTGCACAGGAAGGGGGTTTGAAAGAGGGTGATACAGTGCTAAAGGTGAGAACAAGCTCTGATTGGAAGAAAATAAATGATGAAGGGGAAATGGTGACAATGCAAGGTTTTGATTGGATAAAATATATATAAATTAATGGGCTGAAAATAATGTGGAGGAAACAATGAAGATTGGATTTTGATTGGATAAACAAAAATTTAATATTTTGGCAAAGCGTGATTGGATAAAATAAAGATAAATATATTTGATACAATGATTAAGTACTAAAAAAAATTACCTTTTCAGATAAATAATATCCCAGTGGAGACGATATCATTGGTTGAAGCCAGAAAACATCTGGAAAAAGCCAAAGATAAACTACATCTTGTTATCACAAAGAAAAAACATGAATCAAACCACAAAAGACAGAATAGTAACCTCAAAGAAGAAGGTATGAAACTTTGCTGTATTTCAATTTTTTTTAAAATGGGCTGAATTTCATAAAATGAAACATCAAGAGCATGAACCAATTTCTTAAAAAGTTACCAAAGAATTTTTTGTTTTCTTAGAATGGTTCAATCTATCAGAACATGCCAAGATTGTTTGTTGGGATCTGTTTGCAAAGTTTTTATTTTTTATTGCAGAATTCGCACTAAGTTATGGTGCAGCTAAGCGACCAATCGATACACACAACGTCAACATATACCATCCACTCCCGAGGGCTGATAGTTTGTATAAAGGTAGCTCTGTACAGGCGCTGGGGTCCGTGCCGAATATTCCATCAGAACGACAATATCAAGATTATCAACCTGCGTCAGATTTTGGAAATTATGAAGCTCAATACAGTTTTGATCACGAAGCTCCGCCACGCCCTCCACTACCCTCTGGGGTCGGCTCAGGTAAGCCCAGAATTTGTCCATCCTTACTCATTTGAATTGTCCTTTTGAGGCCTGTTGCTCTTTTGGTGTCAGAGGTGCAAAAAAAAGTCAATCGCTTATTGGATCATCTTTCTCTGTATTGAGATTATACTCTTTTGGTGTCGGAGGTGCAACAAAAAGCCAATCCCTTATAGGATCATCCTTCTCTGTATTGAGATTATACTCTTTTGGTGTCAGAGGTGCAACAAAAAGCCAATCCTCTTTGTTGTCATTGTGCTGACAGAGTTTTATACTATTCATACTATTAACTGGACACCACTGGGAGAGAGCTTCCTATTGCCTTCGTGATCTCAGAGTTTAGGGGTATAATGAAGCTGATTTGTTTGAAATAGTGGTTTTAGGGCCGCTTCCCTGGTATGGATTTAGCGGCCCGGCAATGAAGCTGATCTGTGTGTCACATCAGTTTATTATGTTCTGTATTTGTCCTGCTGTGTCTTTGTTAGGTGCCAGTGGTGTCTAGGGTGGTTTCCTTCCCCCATAAGGCTGGCATCCTTCATGCCAGTGAAATAACTTATTATAAAGTATGCTGTTAAACCCCATTAAACAAACAAATATCTGTTGATGTTGTGCAGACAAATCATTTATATATTTACTATTAACCCTACTCCATTTTCAAATAAACAAATTTTACTGTATTAGAATTAAACTATTCACTGCCAATACATTCATTAATCTCTTTTGTAGATGCTCCTGTCACAGTCCCTACGAGTCCATCTGCTGACAGACGTGATGGTTACTTTAGCGACAGAGAGGACCCGTACAAAAAACGCCGCAGTGATCAATACGATGATGGATATAGAAACCCAAGACATACAGACAAAATAAGAGAAAGTCGTGACAGATTACAACCAAATGATTATATAGACGGATTAGACCAAAGGCAGCACCAAGAGTAAGTTGCAGTTATCTCCCTTGATTTTGGATCATGTGTGTGTGTGTGTGGAGGTGATTTTATTGTAGACTGTTTCCCCCATGGCTGCATCTTGTTGGCCTGTTTTTGAATGCTAAGCCTTACCTGTATGCAGTGCGTGTGTGATTTCTGTCTTTAAAAACAATCAAAATAATTGATAAAGAAATCATTGATCATTCTGCCTACAATAACCATAGTTCATTACCTTACCATTATCCTTTTCAAAAGTTTTTAGAGCATACCTTTCTATTGCACAAACCATTCTTCATTTTATATTGTAACTTCCATTTTCATCCGCATGTAGGCCATATTGAATTGATTGAAAGAAAACATTAGCACAACTTCATTATCATTTAACAGTAAGCACATCTGATTTGCAATTTAATTCTAAATTTCTCAAGCTTTTTGAGAATACAAAAAAAAGCTTTTTCCATTTTCTTAAAAAAGTAGTTCAAGAGACTCCCTTCACCAGCCTCATTTCCATTTTTTCTCACAGACGTTATATCGAGAAACGTTCTGACATCAGGTAAAAATAATTAAAGAGGAATAGTTGATGTTTAGGTTTAGTTTCCATAGTAACAGTAATAGATCCCAGACCCCTTTTGTTGTTGTTGTTGTTACGCTTCTTATTGCATGTGTTATGTCCGCAAACTGTGCTTAACCAGGGTTAGAATTTCACTAAATCTTCCATTGTGCAGAGCGGCAGGTAGCTTCAGACAGAAGCTGGTCTGTAATGACTTTATTGTTATGAACGGCGTGGAATGTGTTTGACCACTACTCGGTGTAGATACATGTAGCTAGTACGACTTATATGAACTTGTCTTAGATTGCGACTTTGTTTGGTACATGTGTGGTACTTTATTTTATCCTAAAATTTGCATGGGTATACCAGGTAATGAATAAATTATTTTTTTGGCTTTTTCCAAAATGTTTTCACACTACTTTTTGCATGCTGTTTGTCGATTTTACATGATTTTTTTTTCATAATTTACTCGAATTTCTTTGTTAAAACATTTTAAGGGTCATTCTTATTTTTTTTTATATATAAATATTTTGCATGCTTCAGTCATTCAGTGCAATCTTATATTTGTCGCATTATTTATTGTCTGGCATATTCTACCACCTGCTTTTGCTTCAACAATCATACGCTGCTTCCCTAGCATGTCATTTATCAGATGTCATTTTGATTATTGTTTTTTTGCAGATAATATATCATTTTGTCGTTCAATAGTATTGTTTTCTAAAAAAAACATACTAATAATAAATTAATAACATGGAAAAAACTATTAGAAAAAAAAAAATTTTATTTGAAAAATAAAATTTGAATCTGTTAATTTTGAATAAATGTATTATATATTTGAGATATACTACATAGAGAAGAATGACATGAGTTCATAGTTAAAAACTTTTTTTTATATGGAAATTTTTTTATTTATTTATTTTCATTAAGACAGAAATCATGTTATTCCCATTGCTATAAAAAAAAATATTTTGAGACAATATTTTCTACCTTTCTTTGAAAGATATTGGTATTTTCTTATTACCGGTAATTCAGCAAATATATATCTACAATGTTATTGTTTTTGTAGGTCTGGTCGACGATTTGTACAATTTAAGAAAGACGAGGAAACTGGTCTGGGTCTAAGGCTCGCTGGTGGAAATGCGACGGGTATTTTTATTGCTTCAGTTCAAGCTGACAGTGCTGCCGAGATCGAAGGTCTTGTGGAAGGAGACCAGATTCTCAAGGTGAGTCCAAGGTCAAAAGTACTGGATAAAAGCTACAGTCGTCTGCAAGGTTGCTTTCTTGTAGTAATCTTATTTTGACCATAACATAAGTGGCGTAAATCCAAACTAATTGTAAACACACTTTTGACAAAAATAATCCTAATCAAAAGCAATTAAAATGCATTAAAACATGGTTTAAAGAATGTGTTTGTATCGTTATATATATATATTTTGTCCAAAAAAAAAATATACATTTTTAATAACTATAAAAAGCCTCTGTTTTGTTTTTTTATTTATTTACTTATATTTTTTTTTTTGAAAGTTGAATTTATTTATTTTATGATTTCAGGCTAATGAAAGAGATATAACTGGTCTGACCAGGGAAGAGGCTGTCGTATACCTAACAAGTTTAAAGGGTCTTGTAAGCCTGGTTGTACATTATAAAAAAGAAGGTAATTCACTAATAATCAAGATTTAACAATTCAAATACTTCTGTTTATTATAGCTTTGAGATAATGATTAATCAAGTTTAAACAAAAAAAATTAAAACAGTAGTATCATTTACAATATATCTTGTATACATAAAGGTTAAGTCTCAAATGTATTATTTCATGTATTTTCAGTTTTGAGTTTTTAATATTTCATATACCAAAATTGAAATGATATGTAACTTGTAGGACGACCTTCGTATCATCATTACAGAAAAAAAATTTAAAACAAAAGTAAACGCAAATAACACCATATTTGGCAAACAGTAAATCCATGTATTGTACTCTTATGGAAAGATTTTAAGCTAACTTTTTTTAGAAAGAACGAAAATATGATTATATTTTGTGACTGATTGATTGTATCTTTTTCACTTACAGAGTATGATGTAATAATGGCAAGTCGAGAGGCCGGAGATTCTTTCTATATTAGGTAAGAAGTCAATATTATACAGGCATTATTTATTATTTTTTCGAATTTTTCTACCAGCAAGATATTTTGTATAAGGATTAAACAGCATTAAACGTACATTATTAAATGAAATAACTGAATGTGTAATCTGTCTCCGAAACAAAATTTCTATACCTTTGCTTGAGTACGACGCCAATTAAACAAACAAACAAATAAAATACCTTGTGAAGTAATAATTTTGTGGTCGAAATTGTAGCTGATTTTAGTATACTCAAATTTGACATATTTTTCAGAACTCATTTCAACTATGTCTGTGACGAAGGTGAACAAGGAGAGTTGTCGTTCAAAATCGGTGAAGTTTTCCATATAAAGGATACTCTATATCGCGGGGTCGTGGGGTCATGGATCGCGCTCAGAGTCGACAGAAACTCACAAGAATCTCAGAAAGGAATAATACCGAACCAAAACAGGTAAGAATTGAATTATAAATTAAATTTAATTATAAATTAATGAATTAACCAAAATAAAAAATAAAAATTTGTTTATGCATAATATACTGTTATAGCAATTTCTTGAACATTAATTTTGTAAATAAAATGCGGTTATGCAGTGAGAATAAAATATAATATACTACAACAGAAAAACAGTCTGCCAGTTTTTACAGTTACTAAGGAAACTGAATCTAAATGCAGATAATTTTTGTGTACTTGATGTCGCAACATTTCTCTTCTTTTTAGCATTTTAATTTTTTTTACAAAGTATGCACTTAAACAAAAAACTTCATAATTTTTGTGTTGAACAGAGCTGAAATTCTGGCAGCTAGCCAATTACAGATCAACGAGAACAAAGAAAATACTCCCACTCGATCCAGGGGTAGTCTATTTCGAAGGAAATCGGGTGCTCGGAGAGCAAAATCACTGGGCAGAGATCATTGGGAAGATGTCATCTTTTGTAAGTAACTTTTGTTTATAATTATTGAGAAGTGAAATGGGAAATGTTTGAGGGGTTGACAAGGTGTGCATGTAACTGCAGTTTAGACTGGATGGCAGGTGCTTGGTTTAGAAAATAATAGTGTTTGCAAGTGGTGAGACGGTTGCGCATTGAACCGCTCACAGGTTCAAGGGAATAATGGTAAAAATGTTGTTTAACTGTAATTCTGTTACCACAGGATGATTTCTACCAGGTTTCCTGAGTCACATGATGTGGCTCCAACAATCTTCATATATTTGAAATACATGTACACTAGACACTAAACCCCAACGAAACAAACAAACAAATTTATTATAAGATATATCTCAAGTTTCATGATTTGGAAAGCAGAATTTATATTTTACTCTGAAAACAATATTTGTGGATATAAAGATTATGTCATACAGTAATGGAAAGGATTATATATATATACATTACTCTGGATATATATAGGTAATGTTATACCATATATGGTAATGGTGAATTGGGATTTTTGTTTAACTTCGGTTATATTGTGGGGATATACAGATTATGTCA
Source organism: Mopalia muscosa (assembly GCA_031763545.1). Lineage (NCBI taxonomy): Eukaryota > Metazoa > Mollusca > Polyplacophora > Chitonida > Mopaliidae > Mopalia > Mopalia muscosa. The sequence continues at coordinate 18,498 of JARFOD010139834.1, forward strand.
TACCATATATGGTAATGGTACTTTGGAACTGGGCCAATAACTAGATTTATACTATACTTTTTCCCTATAGCGGACCCCAATGGTGAGTGGTATCAACACTTAGCCTAGGCATTAATAACACCATGAGCTTCATAAACACTAACACTGTAGTGATTTTTTAAATTTTTTTATCAAGTTTGCTTTCTGGAATTTAGTTTTAAATTTGCTTATCAAAAAATATTATTTAAAAACTGAAATTTACATGAAAAGCAACACAAAGACTTTCTAACTTTACTTTCAATAATTGAAGAATTACAGTTAAAATAAAACTTTCTCAAGATTTGCTTTTCTGGTCCTTAAGTTAGTTCTAGTTTTTTTTGTCTAAGTTCAAGTATGTTGTCGCGTTTCCACAATGCTTTATCCACCCTTGTAGAATTCATTCACAATTCATGCATCAAGTATATTAAAGCTTTGACTTATTTAAGGTGTCCTTGACCTTTTTAAGGACTCACATTGGCCTTGACCTTTATAATAGTTTAACTGTCCACATCATCACATATAACATGCAATGTAGAATGCTTTTTCAAATCTCATTTAATTTTTTTCGATCAAACACCTTTAAATGCCGTTTTGATACTCGTTTTTGTCTTGAACACTAGCCTTGTTGTCGCACCAATGAACCAGTTTTTTTTTTTTAAACGTATTGGGAAAATTTATAATTGGTAAGAAAAAAAAATTAATTTCACAAGATTATGCAATTGTTAACATTTGCACAGCTATAGCACTTTTGGAAATAATGATTGATTATATTATCATTTGGGATAACACTTTTTAGTTTGAACAGTTTCTTGTTAAAAAAAATATGCAGAATTTAATCCTTCCGCGGATGGAACCCACGACTCTCAGAGTCAAGGCACTGAATCGACAGCAGTGCTTTTTAAAGATACAAAAATCAGTCAGTGATTAATTGATTGATTGATTGATTGTTTGATTGAATCCTTGTTTAATACTGGACTGATTACTAATACCAACTTGATATTGAATTGCGTTTTTTTACTGTTCTTCAAAATGTCACAAAAATCTGTATCTGTTATTTTTCTGTAATTTTCAGCCTCCCAGAAAACAAAATTTCCAGCTTATGAAAGAGTGCTTCACAAGAATCGTAAGTGAATTTTGTTTTATTTGTGATTTGCGATGTATTTCTGGCACAGTTCTGGAATTCCCTCAAATTGAATTTAACTCCTGAAAAAACACATAATGACGTTTAATAGCAGGGCTAGAATTTCTTGGACAGTCAAATTTTAAGTTTTTTATTTTTTTAAAAAAAATTTTTCTTCAGTTTTATGGATTTAAAAAAAAAAATTCTGATTTGTATTCAGATCAAATTTATAAAAAAGATATTTAAATTTTATTTACTGTTTGTTTACACTGTAATTGTTTGAATAATTCTTTGAAATTTTATTTAAAAATTGTTTCTTGTTGTTTGTAGCTGGATTTGTTCGCCCTGTGGTTATATTTGGGGCGCTCTCTGATGTCGCGAGGTCAAGGTTATTGAACGATAAGAAAGACCTGTTTGAATCAGCTCGTAAGTATTTGCCGTGAATATTTATTTTGTTTATCAATTGCAATTGTAGTTTTAGTGGATTAAAATTGATTTTAAATGTTCTTTAAAAAAGTCTATTCTTAGAAAGAATTTTTATCCCTTTTTTTAACTGACAGTATTTTTTTTATTAATTTTGTTTAGAAGAAGAAGGAAGTTTTGAAGATGAACTCAAGAGGGGTAACTCTGGCATTATGAAGCTTGGGTCATTGAGGAACACTATATCAAAAGTAAGCTCCCATGTTTTCCAAATTATTTTCCCACAAATATTCTAACAATATTCTCATACTATTCTACCAAAATTTTCAAATTATTTTCCCATCTTTCTCTAATTATTCTACCAATATCCTCAAATTATTCTAACAATATTCTCCTATTATTTGCAGGATAAACACTGTCTCTTGGACGTGACCCCTCATGCAGTTGATCGTTTGAACTACGCTCAGTATTATCCAATAACTATATTCCTTAAAGCTGAAACCAAGCAAAATGTCAAAGATTTACGAACAAAATGGCTGAAATCCTCCACAAAGAATCCAAAGAAACTTTTCGAACAAAGTCAAAAACTTGAAAAAATGTATAGCCATTTATTTACTGGTGAGTGGTTCACATTTCATTATATAAATTTTAAAATTATATTTTGTTATAAATATGTTTGTCAACACCTTAATTTTTTTAATAAAATACAAACATTTACTATACTTACTTTATATCCTTTATAATAACAATAACATTAAATGTAATTTCATTTTCTCTATAATTTTATAAAATTATTTTTGTAAAATAAATGACATTGGAAAATACCTAATATACCTATTACCTGAATAAATTAATTATTATTTTGAATTCGGTTATTTTGCAGAATATAATGCCATATATAACTTTCTTTGTTTGGCAAAGAAGTTTTTGTTCATTACACCAATGTTTTCAATCTCGAATTGTTTTCGCTACAGGGACTATAAGCCACCATAGCACGGACAGTTGGTACCACAGGTTGTTAGAGATCATTGAACTCCAGCAAAACAATAGAATCTGGATGTCAGAAAACAAGGTGGGTAACTCTTGCATAAATTATTGGTTAGATTGATTGATAATTGACACTGGCACAACCATAAACTGTGAGGTGTTTTGATAATGTTGGGAAGTTAATCTTCCTCCAGTGCTAAGTAAAGGCAGCATTGCTACTCTTCAAACAAACTACCCTTAGCCAGAGGGCCGACAAAGGCAAACAGTTCACATTCTCTGGTTGTCTATGGTGTTTCCACTTACTGTTCGAGGACATCATGATAGTAGTAAATACCTTTTTATAGAGCAATAAACAATTATTCTTTAAGTATCATGATTTTTTATGATTTTTTTAACAGCCTGAAGAAGATATCAGTGATGATGTTCTGTTTCCAATGACCAGTCGTCTCAGCTTTGTTGCGTCACCAGAGAGCGAATTAGATCTCAGCCGGGCACATGAAAGTGACACATTACCAAGGATACACGGGCATAAGGCGGGTTTAGTTCGATCATCTTCTGATCCAAGCGTTGCCACTGGAGACAAAATCCCGGGCATTCCACCATACCCGTCACCCCCGAACTATCAAAATGGTGCCAGAGAGGTAAGACACTTGCCGATTAAAAAGTTTTCATTATATTTTTTTTTTTTTTATCTGTTTTTACTTTTATGCTGTTTTTTTTTTTTAAATTACAGCATTATGAAATAAGGCTTGAAATTATCTTTATGACTGTTTTATTTTTATTATTATTTTTTTTGCGGTCAACCAATGATTGAAATAATAGTCCCAAGTCTTAAAAACAGAATTATTTTTGATTTTTATGTGTTTCCTTATCTTCATTCATATGCCATGAACATTGCCTAATTGAGGAAACAATTATTTAGACAAATTTATTCCAAGATATACTTTAAGTTGACCTTGAGTATTTGAGTAAGTCACATTATGTGGCTCAGACAATAGCAGTGGTGGTTTTAAGTGGACAAAGGGGAAGTAACCCTGACTTACTTATAACGCTTAATAAGACCAAGTGTAAGTTACTATATACTATGTAAGATACTACAACGGTTGCAAAAAATATATATAACAGAGCTAACTAACATTATGTTTTTTTTTTTTTTTTTTTGCAGAAATCACCTCCTTTTCAAAACTACACTCCAGGCGTCATACCAAATGGTAAGGGAAATTCTTGTAAAATTTCTTAGTTATCTCCCCCTCTGGCTTATGCCAGGTTTGGAGTATAGAGATACTGTCTTTACTTAACAGTAGACTGCAGTCTCCACATTTAATGGTTGTGTTTGTGTGGCTGTTAATTGTTAACTATTTTTGGAGTTATATAACTGAAATACCCTTGAGCATGGAGAATCAATGGATTTAATGTCTTCTAGCTCTCTTGTTTTTGAAGGGGAGTAAACTCTAAGGGTAACCAAGCTGTCTTTGTTAAAAAGCAGTGGATGCAAATTGTTTTCCCAACAGACCCAAGTTTGGGTACATCACCCTGGAGCATGGCATTAAACCACAATCAATTGATCAAATCAATAACAACATTCAAGACGTTAGCTATATTAGATTTGAAGTCTTATTTTGAGAAACCTGGAAGTCTGGGTTTTTTTGGTAATTTTTTGGTAAGTTTTCAAATTAAAAAAATGTTGACTTAAATTTTTTTATTTTTAGGTGATCACTTTGGAAGTCGGCCAGAGGACAGATACTACCCATCTTACTACGCCGACAGTTCCCACGGCAACGAAGACCCGACTCACCCAGCATATCCCCATCCTCGTGCTAATATTGACCCATATGCGACCCTGACCCCAAGTGAAAGAATACGAGGAAGAGTTTCAGATGATTGTAAGTTAAAAAAAAATAATAATCGACAAAGAAAAAAAGTAAAATAGTAAGTGTAATGAAAATGATTAAGTTCTCGTTCAGTGCATTTGCCTATTTCCTTATTCCCTCACTCAGAATTGATATTTCACCTGCAAACAATAATGCCCTTTTAATCAAATCCCGGACGGGTTTCAACCTACAAAATTTTCTGAACAGGTATATGCTCTTACTAAGAAAGTAACGAAAATACAACTATTTTTTAAGTAAATCAACATTTATTCAAGACATTTAATATCCAAAAAGGATCTTTAATCTGAAAAAATGTTGTGTTTTTTTTCTCAGTATTTTCACCCCAAGATGGTCGCCAATTTAACCCAGCCTATGATGACTACAGAGATCCATACAGGGAAAGAGTGAATTCTGATGGGTTTCCACCTCCAAAAGGAAGAGTTCCACCATCAGGGGAGGCAAGCGCGCTAAGAGTTGCTGTTGATGGACCATATCATAAGGTACGTTATCACATTCATGAACAACCTGTAGCTTGGATTTGTAGCTTTATTCATTCGTACCTCCTTAGAGCTAGAATTTAGATTGCTTTATGATTTGTAATAACACCTCTTCAAATAGCAACATTTTTTTACCTTGTTAAATTTTAAATTAATTTTTCCAATTTTTATTTAAATTTTAGGTTCACAACGATTCTTCCTCCTACAGCAGTGATTCGTACAGTCGCCACACAGCAAGACCCGACAATAAACATGATGATTCTAAACTTCGGGAAAAATTTGCTGACAACGGTCCTTCAAGGGGAGATAAATCTGTGTCCCATAACCCATATCGCTTTACTCGCAGCACAGCCAACCCTGTTAATGTGGGTCAGGTGGACAAAGCTAAGCTATCAGACTTAAGTGCTAAATTCAGGTAAGGTATTTTTTAATTTCACCAATTAGAATTATTAATTAATTATTGTTAATCGTAAAATTTTTGAGTCAATCGTAAATATGCCCTCTGGCTAAGGTAAAAAAAAAATTTTAAAAAAATTAGATAATTAGATAATCCCTCATCATTTAAGTGAAATACACTTGAGTGCTACTCTCAACTCTATTCAAACAAAAATATCAGCATTTTTGCAAGAAACCATTTTTTCTTTACATGCAATTTTCTTTTCCATTTCTTTCGATAAACAAATAAACATTATATTTATTGATAAAGTCAATTTCAAAGTTGAATTATAAGTTGAATTTAACTTGAGATTTGTTTATAATTTTTAGAATTTGCTTTTTATTCCAGGAGAGATGATCAAAATCTCCGGCCACGTGTTAGTCCCAACAAACCACTGTCTTCCCAGAATGCCCCACTAAAACCCGTTAACGAAGTTGAGCCTCCACTTCGTAGGAAAGAACCCCCTCCGGTGCCTCCAAAGAACTACTCTCTCGCAGACCGTGGGTTCAACAGAGAGGAATATAAAATGAGAAATTATGAAAATAGGTTAGTTTTCAAGCATTGATTGAGATCGCTTGTGGTTTCTAAAGCTTCCTACATATCAAATAAAAATGAAGTGTTTTTATTTTTAAGGAAAGTTAAACAAATAAAGTAGTTTAAATCACAGTTATTCCTATTCAATGGAATTAAGGAAATATGTCGCTCAAAACACTATAAATCTATAAATCAATCAAGCAATCCAGTAGCAAGGTAGTTAGTTTGAAAAAAAGCAAGAGATAAAATGTTATTGTTGGACTTGAATGTGTAACTTAGGCTCACAGCCCCTCTTTTAGGATAATAAGGCAAACATCCTTATTGTACTAGTAAACAGTGCCTCATTTTTTTTAGATTTGATCGATCATAATGTATTTTTTTGTCTGTCCAACCTTGGAAAGTGGTACAAATTTGTAGGTTCTGACATAAATACTTTTCTGGAAACATGCCTTGTAAAATGAAGAGTCTGCTTAAAACTGAAGTGCCAGAAATTGGCAATTAAGTTTTTCGGCTTGAATATGTGAACAACAGAAAACTTAATAGGCTCAAATGTAACTGTTTGTTATTAGAAGTGCAAATTATTTTTTTCACCAACGTATAGTTTGAATACTTAACCTTTAATCCAAGTGATTTGGTTAATTTTGAGCCCAAGGGGTCCAAGCAAGACCTTTAGTTAGGTGTTTTAGATTCTGCAGGATAGATTTAATATTTTGTTCTTTCTTTTTATTAACAGCTATATGGGAAGACCTGCTCAAATGGAAGGAAGGCACCATCGGTATCCTAGCAACCAGGATTCTTACCAGTACACAAACGGCGATGTTGATAGACCTGAACATTCTATCGCAAGATCAACATCTGTTACAATGAACGGACCAAGAGATTATAACCATGCTGCATTAGAGAGGCAAACTTCTGACGGTTACGCTGGTCGTTACCGTAGCAACGGGGAATTAGAACGTACTGACAATTACGGTGCAGTTAACTACCACGATCGTTACAGTCGGGAAAATCTTTACGATAAACCCCCTCCACCAAGGACTCATTCTAATAAGGCATTCATGTCTCCAACTGGCTCAGATAAAAATATTGCTGCCCTGGAACATGGATATGTGACAGAAGGGAAATACTTGGCCCAGGACTCCGGATATCCAAGTCCAAATGACAGGCCAAGGTGAGGTTTTGTCTGCATGTGAATTGTGAAAGAAAGAAAAAAGTGTTCTCCCTTGTTCCAGTTTGTTCAACATACTAACATTTGTCCTGCCTGTCAATCATGAAAAAATGGGTGTGTGTATGTAGAAAGCCACTCCCACTGACCCCTTTCCTTAGCCAATCCCATGGAGTTTACCTGGTTCAATGACCAAATATGGCATGTGTGCTGTTATATGTATATATAAATACATATATCTATCCAGATATTATAAAGGAAAGAATTTAACATATGTAATGCTTTGTTACATGTTAATAGTTTGGCATTACCTGTAATTGTCTCCCATTGAATATTTATAGTCTCCAACTCTTCATTGCACAACCTTATTTGGTAATGATGGGTGGAGCTTAATATTGTTATTGCTTTGTCAATCATTATATGTGTCTTTGCTCATTGGTTGTTTTTAATATGACACATCCTCTGTTTGACTTATCAAATGCTAGTTGTTTATTTTTTTTTTATTATGTTTGCATATTCTTGTAGTGCTAGATTACTTTGTAAATACTTTGTAAAAAGGAAATGTTTTAATATAAAACAGAAATTACCCTTGTTTCTTAATGCATTGTACAGTATTCCACCTTCCCATGATGCACTTGCATGTCCTTTTACCAAAACGAATGCATTTTGTATATACCACATTTTTATCACATTGATGGTAGAACAAACTTTTGTAAATAAGTCCACTGTGGTCTGAGATTGTGTAGCTGTGCTAGTTTTCCATCCCATATATTCCAATTTTCATCTGAACTTTTTTTTTCTCTCATTTTGGAAAAAAAAAATGTCTTATATATTTGTGTCTTGTATGCATTGATTTATGACAACTCACAAATCTCCCCCTCTTTTTTTATTTTGCCTATTAAATAAAAAAAAATATATTGAAATTGTTTTGTTTTTGTTGCATTTTGTTTTTTTGGCATTTTGTGTACTTGACAAATGTTTTGGACCTAAGCAAAGTAACTGGTGCTTAAGGATGGTTACCATGGTGACAAATTTATGATTGTGATAAACACAGCTATGAAACTCCACAATTTTTACTGGCCGGAACACAACTAGCAGATACATTAATTTTTCCATCAAAGCAAAAACGCTTCTCGTTTAATGCATGATGTTGCAGTGAAAAACCCCTAAATACTTGCGCTTAAAATCAATCAATTAAGTTATTTTGTTCAGTCCAATTAATTGTGCTTTGTGTCTTTTTTGGTTATTGACTGTTCAAATAAGCTCCGTCTTGAAATTGTACATTTTCCCACTGTATACTTAAGGCATTTTGAAAACAAATCAGCATTATTTTGAGTATAACATTACAACATCCAGCTTTTGAAATTACCTACATCGTTAAAATTGTCCAACGTCTGGGCATTACATTATGGCATTACGAACAAATTCAAACCAAATTCTCCAATTCAGCTTTGGATGAGGTCTTGAAAGCAATTCGCTTATAATTACAATGGCAACAATAAGAAGTTTGTACACATCAAGTTGTATTGACCAGTAAATTATAGAGTTTTTGAAAGCATTCAAATGACAATATTTAAAAGTTAGTGCTGCTCAAGTTCTTGTTACCAGTAGAGCATTGAGTTTTTCAATCGATCAAAATAATTAGCCGTTTGTACTCCTCAAGTTGCATTGACCAGTAAATTATAGAGTTTTTGAAAGCATTCAAATGACAATATTTAAAAGTTAGTGCTGCTCAAGTTCTTGT
>JARFOD010139835.1:0-13187 GCA_031763545.1 Mopalia muscosa
GGGGGGAATCTGTTTGGAACATGTTCTATCAAGAGACTTTTTACTTCTGCACCATGTGCAATCCCAAATTGTTATAAATACCCTCACCCCTTTCCATATTCTCTATACATCGCAATAGAGGTAAACTTGCCATTTATTTGGCAAAAAGACAATGCTTTTCAGACTCAAGCTGCCCTAACATTCAGTATGCTCTACAGGGACAGCCAGTCTAAAGAGCATGGAAACAACTGCTGGCAATACTTGGTAAACAAGTTACCAAAGATAAACAGTCTTGGCAAAAAAGCAATTTATCTTAAAGAGAAAAAAAATACCCAAAAGATACCAGCCATAAACCATGGCAAAGAGGTTATGAAAAATTTGGCAGGTTTATCTTGGAATTTATAAAAGCTACTTTTAGAATACAACATTTTATTTATTAATATTATCAACCATGTTGATGTTCTACATATGAGGGAAACATATCTAAGATATCTTATTTCCCAAACTCCTGTAGGTTCTATAGACATCGTCATCAAGACCTTGGAATCAAATTTTGGTAACTTTTGATAAACCAGTTCATAGAGATAAACAGGTTGACTCAAAACCTTGCTATCTTCTACCTCAAAAGTCCCAAAGAATATGTTTGTTGTAATGACCTTAAAAACGAAAAGCCCTTAATTTAGATTTTTTGTTTCATTTTATTCGGACATAAAGCCATATTTAAGGCTATTTCACTGTTATGATGGCGTGTCTTTCCAATGGTCGAAAGAAACCACCCCTTATACCACTTGAAAAAAAAAAAAAAAAAAATAATACATTTCAAAGATAGGACAATAACAGGATGCGAAACAGATTGGCATCAAGTCGCCCTTTAAGCTCTGAAATACAAGGGCAACAGAGAGCTCCCTCCCATTCCTCTGGCCATAATGGAGAAGAAACCTTGTAAAAACTTCCATTTTATATCTTAGATTGAAAGGCAACTTTGAAACCATTGTAAACATGGCACACAGAGGTGGGGTGACAGTGGATTGATTGATTGATTGATTGGTGTTTAACACCGTGCTTAAGGGTATTTCACTTATATGACGGGAGTGTATTCAGACAATAATTGACACTTGCACAACCAAGATGTGAAGTGTTTCCAAAATGTAGGAAAGTTAATTTTCCTCCAGTGGTAAGTAAATAGAGCATTGCTATTCTTTTAACAAACTCCTCCGGTTCTAAGTAGAGATAGCAAGTCTATGCTCAGAACATAAAAGTTTATTTCTACGGCTTAGATAATCTAACCATTACTAAACCAATATCGAGACAAAACACAGAATCAAGTTTCTCTGAAATTTACATTTTTGAGATTGGGTAAAGAAAAAAGGTTCTACCTATGGAAAAGTATACATTAAAGCCTGAACTATTTAATTATTTATTATTTGGCTATATTTACATTGACAGTCAGAAATCTATGTGAATACATTTTTTATGTTTACTTATCAAACTAGTCATATGAGTCAGGGTAGCGAGTCTAATATTTTTCAAGCGATGAGGGCGGGGGCAGAAGCCAGTGAATCATAAAGAAGGAGCAATAAGGAACTTGAAACACAAGTCACTGTGAGATTATATTACTTAGATATCTTTTTCAAAACAAGTTTAAGTTATGTATTGTATTGTATTGTGGGCTAGACATCTCATGATACGAGTTTGGGGAAAAGTGAGTTTGTCAAAACTTTTCCATAAAAAGAACATGACTAGATCCAACAAAAAAAAAAGAAGCATTTTTTTTTTACTTTCAGGTTTGAGACAAAATAAGTAGATACACAACAAAAGACTCAAAACACATTTAGGCAATTTTGATTGATATGTTTTGTTCTTGGATTTGATGGTAAAATAATTAATAGGTATATTTTCAAGTTGATCATAATGTAATGGGGACCCTGACTTATGCCAATGGATGAATCATATCTTATAGTGAGTGAGTGTTTCCCTGTATTTGGCAGAATATTGTTTTTTTCTTGGATTGACTGACTGACATTTTTCATCTCAATGTCTCTGGAGACTATGATTTTGATATCTTCTTTTATAAATAAAATTATTTCATTCAGAAATTTCTCTTCACCAGTACATTCTGATTATCTCTAAAGCTATTTAACTGTGGTTCAAGGCTATTTTTTAGCTCACTGGACAGAGTCATAGGGAAATAGGAGCCCTTGAGTCTAATTTAGTCTAACTCAAACCACATGGCCAGTTATAGTAGTCAATAGATTGGGAATTTACCACAAATCTCTAAAATTTTCAACATTATTCTGAGGGTCCATTTGGACAATGGTTAACGTTACACTCAAACTAAGTGTTAAGAAAGAAGAAATAAATCATTTCAATAACACTTATTTTTGCAGAAACATTTAAAGAAGTTAGATTAAAATTAAATTAAAAAGATTTCTGAATTTTCATTGCCTTTTGTGTAATTTGAAAATGTTAAATATTATTTATTGCTGTCAAATAAATAAATATACATACATACACATGGCAGAGTATAAAACTTTGGTCAATTTTAGTGTAGAACCAACTTTTAACGAAGTTCTAAATTTAGACTTTCAATTCAATGTCAGCTTGTAATTTAATACTCCACTTAGCAACACATACAGTTATGGGATAAAATCCAGAACATGTCTAATGCACAAGAGTAAACATTTTTATCAAATCTTGTTTATTACACAAGATATAGTTTCAGCACTCACAAGGTTATTCATGACACACAATTACTCCTAAATACAAATATGTTGAATGACCAACAAATAGCATCCGTCTCAGAACTGCTCCTTGAAGCAGCCCACATGTTGTGAGGCATATTATGTTGCTACTAAATTGAATACAGATACACAATGTACATGCAGTACAGTCATTAACTATAAGTTAAATGTCAAGAGATTGATAACTATATAAGTTTCATGGTAATGTTAGAGTATGGGATATTATGTAAGATACAGGACATCTCAGAAATGTGATGACCTTTATCACCTCTATTTGACATTCCTTATTAATAATCCTAACCAAATGTCCAAACAATTTTATTTCAATCAAAAATAATAAATAAATCAATAAATATACTCTACTTGATAATATTCTTTAAACTGTTATTATTAATAGTCTCTTTTTGTTTTTTGTTTTTGTTTTACATATTCCATTTTCTACAGAAACTTTTGAAAGAAACTACTTCTGCATTCCAAATTCCACTCACTGCCATATTGCAATTAACGCATTTTAGGTCCCCCCAAAAATTTGCATAAAGCCAGATTTCGCCCTACAAAGTACTATATAACCATGAACATCAGATTTATTTTCCAAATACAGTGCTTATTTTCTTCTGGTGGATAAAAATCGTAGATCGGTATAATTTAAAAAAATCGCAAAATCTTTCTTACCCGTAATATTGCAAGGATGATCTTGGCTTTACCGGCCTGTACTGCCACGGTTGTGATGGTCGTGGTCGAGGTGGGTAACTCGGATAATTCCGATTGTTTTTCGGCCATTGTGAAAACTTCGCCTTATCTTCTATAACACTCTGTCTCACGTTATACAATGGCACGAACATAGGTTAGCAATTTTAACAATTAATACACAATCAAAATATCAGGCGAAAGGACCTTTTTAACGTCAGGCATGCATGCAGTAACTTTGTACGGCTCTAAACACACTACTCTGAGGCTACAGCTTGGAACATTGGGTGATATAGCTACCTCAGGGAGCTGTCAAACATTACTAAATTTGTGGGGGTGATGGTTGTATAGTGAAGTTTATAAACTTTCCAAGAAAGTTCAATTTAAATCCTTTCCTCAAAAAAAAATCTCATATGGTTAAATAAACACACTAGGGGCATTTATCAACAGCCAAAAAAAAGCAATATTTTATAAACTTTTAAAAATCTTAACAGCAAAACTCTGTTCAACACCCCTCAAAAGCAAAAATGGAATCACCCCTTGGTGATGGGTTGCCCCAAATATGGTAAGACAGTAGTTAGAGTTCTGAGAGAGTGTTCAGATAACTACTGGCATCTCCCAATGTTAGCTGGCACATGAACAAGCTCCCATACCCATCCTTTAACTCTGTGGTTATAAGAGATGGTGGGCAAGGTAAAATAACATGTGTAAGGTAACAGAACATGTGTGGCCTATGAAGCTCCAGTACATAACAGATGGACAACATTACTTGTACTGCTTTCACTCCGCAAGTGCTGTATGCTATTCACACTTTCATTATTACAATTGAATATTACTTTTATTTATTGGGTGCGCCTTTATATACAGCACTGGAAGAAACTGCTAGATCAGTGCAAACACAACAACTGCTTTGTGAATAAGCCTAAAACAGGATTATTTTCCTTAAAATTTGCAACAATAACATTGGTTGTATTATCTAACTGCTGATTTAAATAATTTTTCTAATAAATGATTTTTATTAATTTATTGGATGTGCAATGTGCAAACAAAGTAACTGTTTTCTGATCATATCCAAGAAAATTTGCTGTATTTTTTAAAATGATTTCATTTTATTTATTTATTTACTTACTTCTTAAAGCACAAAATTAATGGGTTTAATGAAGCGGACAAAAAGCAATGACAATATGATTTATTTCAATTCATATATTACCCTCCCCCCTCCTCCCCCCAAACGCACCTGCTAGACTTACATACACCATGAAAATATAACGTTAATTTTGCACACTTAGCCCAAAGGGTAATTTACAGTTTTCAATGCTACGACTGAGTTTCTGAGTTTCATTTACAATAATCCTAAACACAGTATCTCTAAATATTTTTCACCAATATACACAAATAACAGCCAGTCCTAAATTCAGCCCTGGTATTTTAAGGAATTTCAGTGAGCGTGGGCAGTGGTAGGGTTAATCAGGAGCCTAAAAAACACCAGCCTAAAGTTTCACTGCACTGAGGCTCTATCTGCAGAGTTATGATACATAGAACAGAAATAGTATGAGTCAAAGCAGACACATTGGCTTGGAAAGTGGTTCTGTTTTCTTTACTTATATGCGTCTTAATACATACAGACGTACATGTAGGCCTGCGGGTGCCCCAAATACAGTAGCTTGGAAAGTGGTCCATTTTGTCCAAGTTCACAGAAATCATCTGAATAAATACTAAGTACAGGTAAAAGCAATCACATTGACTTGAAAAGAGGTCCCACTTTTTTACTCATATATGTGCTTTTATTAATACAGAAGTACAAGTAACTGGGCACATTTGCTCCTAAAGTGGTCTCATTTTTGTTACTTACATGCGTATTAACAAATACTGACATACAGGTAAAGCAGATTTTGCTTGTTTGATAAGGGTTTAACGTCATACTCCATTGGCCTGAAAAGTGGTCCCATTATCTTTAATTATATGTGATGTAATTAATACAGATGTACAGGTAAACCAGGCACATTGGCTTTGTAAATGGTCCCTTTTTTGTTACTTATACTAGTCTTAATAAATACAGACCTACAAGTAAACCGGGCACATTGGCTCAGAAAGTGATTCCATTTTCTTCACTTATATGCGTCTTAAGAAATACTGACATACAGGTAAAGCAGATTTTGCTTGTTTGATTAGGGTTTAATGTCATACTCCATTGGTCTGAAAAGTGGTCTGATTTTCACTAATTATACTAGTCTTAATAAATACCAACCTACAATTAAACCAGAGACATTGGCTTGGAAAGTGGTCCCATTTTGTTCTCTTATATGTGTCTTAATAAATACTGACAGACAGGTAAAGCAGATTTTGCTATTTTTTGTTACTTGTACTAGTCTTAATAAATATAGACATACAATTAAACCAGAGACAATGGCTTGGAAAGTGGTCCCATTCTCTTCACTTATATGTGTCTAAATTAATACAGATGTACAGGTAAGAGAGACACATTACTTAGAAAGAGGCTCCGTTGCGACAGGCAACAGAGTCAAGACAGGATACTAACAGGCACCCCTGGAAAAAAGGTAAAATTTATCGCCACCACTAATTTTCAGGTTAAAAATTTCTCACCAGATTCTACATATGGCGAATACGGTTCAATTTTTAACATCATGTAATATAGGTTTAAATTTTATGCAATAAATTTAAATATTTTCGGTCTGACATTGGTATTGGAGTGGGTTTTATAGAAAATTATAATGAAAAATTAAATTCTTTCTTACATTTCTCACCAGACGTAGGCTGCATGGTGGCATGATTTTCCAGAGGTGCTAACAGGTTGCAACCCAAACAAGTTAACTTTGTGTTGCCCATTAGGTCAGAGAGCCCCAGGGCAGCAGGAAGCTCCCTCCAACTGCCTCCCCGGGCTTATGAGTCTTAGAAGTGATATAAATGATATTGCTGATATTTTAAACTGGGATACTTAACTTATATTTGTTTAAGATAATTTTGGTATTGAATGTTGCTAGAAAAGTTTTAAAAATTCAAACATTACACTGAAATATGTAGAATTCACTGTGTTCATTCCTTACAGACTAATACATCAGTTAACTAATGTAAATCTGTCAATCAATTACAAAATTAGATCAGAATTCTTGACATAAGCTAAGTGAAAAAGAAAAACCTGAGCAACATTTTTTCATCCAAGAAAGCAGACCTCATAATGAATTTCTATTTTATGAAACCTTGAAAAACACTGGTTTCACCCAATCAGTAAAGAATAAATCAGATTTAATCAAGTCTTGGGTTAAAGAAATTCAGAACATGATGCTGGATAACGATTTTGTTTTTGTTTGTTTGTTTGATTGGTGTTTAACGTCGTACTCAAGGATATTTCACTTAGATGACAACGGATTAGACTCGAGCCAGTGAACAGTAAATCGAAGCATGTTCAGTTCAGGAAGAGCACTCGCTACCACTGAGCCACAGCTGCGGGCCCGCATAATGATTTTGAGATTGATTTATTGGTTGGTTGCGGTTAAACGCTGTACTTCAGGGTATTTCACTTATTTGACAATCTGCCAGACCAATGGGTGAAGAAAACCACCCTCGACACCACTGTGTCGGTTTAAGTGTATGGTTTACCTAAAGACCAACGTGTACATTGTATGTGACATTTTATTGGGTCTATAGCCGTTTGTAACGACAGGATATTTACCAAAAAGTGTCTTAAAATAATTATTTTCCAAAGGTTTTCAGAAATTTCAATTCCCAAAATTCAACAATTTTGAGAAAGTTCTCAGTGGAAGTCTCTATGATAGAATCTCAACATTACAGCTGCCTTAAATCACTTCAATTTCGTCCAAGACAAATTCTAACTTTTTTGCTTATTGTGACAATATAACAGCATTTTATTGGACAAATCTATGTTTACTAACAAATACACTGCTTTCTAACTGAAAAATTCATTTACAGCTTCTCAGACACAATTTCCAATTGTTTTAAATACAGGTAGCTTCCAAAATAGTAACTTCATGGGCGAATTTGATTGATTGCTGTTTTTCACCGTGCTTAAGGATATTTCACTTACATGCAGCCGTGTATTCCAACAATAATTCACACTAGCACAACCAAGATGTGAAGCGTTTTTAAAATGTTGGAAAGTTAATTTTCCTCCAGTGCTAAGTTAAGACAGTAATGCTACTCTTAAAATAAAACTGGCCTTAGCCAGAGGGCTATGGGGGATTTTGAGGTGATTCAGTATAGCTCTGATCTGTAATCTCACAAAACAGTTTCTCTCTTGAAATGTCAGACAGACAATCCAGAGGTATTATTGGACAATTGCCAACAATAAAACGGATCTATAAAAAAAACTCATGGCACCTGGTAACGGTAGGATTTACTAAAGTACAAGCTGACATAGTAACCATGGCAACATGATTCTTATACAAAATAAATTTCTTCTGTTATGAAAAGTTCCCCTAAAACAAATATTGAACCAGCATGAGAACTTGTTGCATATATACAAGCTTCTTAATAGATAAGACAGTCATTATCATCCAAATATATAAATACATGTATTATAAAAACGCTTTAGTTTATCATCCAAATCCAACGGTCGCCGTTCAAACAGTTCAGTTTGAACCTGATTATGTCATACAGCATTCACACTGCACACAATAAGCTAGTTTATTTATCAGCCATTCTTAAAGTCTGGTTTCTTCGACCATCAGAAATGCTATGTTAAATAACGGTTAGGTATTGGTAAAATATGTGTAACATATGTCTTATTTGATTGGTGGTCACAAGTTCAGTTTGGAATTTGATGAACAGTACTATAGTCAATAAGGATAAACATAGTAAGATTTATAGGAATCTTATTATACACTTCTATCATGAAGCAAACCAGTGGAATGGGTAAGGTAATCCCACCCACAAACATAAACAACAACAACAATATCTAAGGAACTCACATGACTCATAAAGAATGCAAGACCAATCAGATCCTGCTGCAGCTATGTCCCGAATCTCAAAGAGCACCAGGGCAACAATGTAGAGCCCCTGACCAAAGCTTAGATTGATTGGTGTTTTACACAGTGCAGAAACTCTCAATCCAGCTTAGATTGATTGATTGGTTGATTGATTTATTGGTGTTTTACGTCATGCTTATGGGTATTTCACCTAAGGGTAGTTTCCCTCCAGTGCTAACTGAAGTAAAGAGAGCATTGCTACTCTTCAAACAAACTGCCCTTACACAGAGAGCTACTCTGGCTTAGATGTTGGGCCTGTGGACAGAATCAAATTAATGATCCATTAAACAAATCCTGACGTAATTATATTTAACTTCAGTTAAGGCTTACCTGTTCCATTTCAGCAAGAAGGTTTTGACCATCTTCATCGGGGATAATTTGGCTGTTTCTTTTGGAAACTTGAGGAGAGGACCTTTGCAGAGCAGCCCGTTCTTGAGATTCTAAAGGTAATTGTTCAGCTAATGACGACCGTTTGTAACTAGGAGAATTTTGTAGACTGGATGGACTTCCACGGTACCTGGCTTGACCTTGAGTGGCCAGAGATGACCTTGGAGAGCTTTGTAGCGGTGATTGGTTTAATGATGTTATCGGAGAGCCTGGACCAGACAAAGGTGACGGCTGCTGAGACAATTGATGTGACGGATCGAATGGTGACCTTGACAATCGTGGCGAGCCAGGTAATGGTGACCGAGCTAGTGATGACCGTTGAGAACCAGATTGAGGCAGATTATCTAATGAGGATCGTTGTAAACCTGGATGAGCTGACTGGTTATGGAATGGTAAAGGAGCGTATGATAACTGTGAAGCATGACCTTGTATTGCTGGTGAACTTTGAGAGATTATTCCTCCGTCTAGTCGATCAATCCCAGCAGGTAAATCTCTAAGACTTCCTGCACGAAGATGAGAATCTTGTGGAAAATAGCGACCATTTTGATTTGGAAAGGTATCCCTAGTTTCGGAGAGATTTGACAATGATTGGCTGATTTTACCCGGTTGTGAGGGAGGTATTCGGGAATCGAGTTGTGACCATAACTTTTCCTGTTCAGCCATTTTCTTATTAATCCGTCTTTGTTTATTTCTTATCGTGTCCCTTGAACCCTCGTCATCTATACTTAATCGCTTGTTTCGACTTAAAAAAAAAGGGGAAAATAATTTTCATTATCCAAAAATTACAACGATAGCAAAAACCATTAACATTTCTTGGAACATTATTCATTTTTTTAGACTACACAAAGAAATAATCTTTCAAACCGAACTTGGATTGTGTGGGTTTTTTTTAGATCAGACTCTGTGTTTATTATAGTTACACCATTTTCTGTTGTGGTCTCTGACTCAGTTTGTTTGTTTCTTTCTTTGATATGGGTTTAATGCGTAATCAAGGGTATTTCATTAACATAACGAGGGATTGTCCATTTTACACTGTTCTTTGCCTTATTATGGTGGAAAACCGTGAGGAAACCTTGTAAAAAACTACCGTTGTGATTGCCCCAAGACTCACTCATATACACTGAAGATCGACAGACGGACTCGATCCTGTGAACAGTACATCGAGGTAGGCTCATAAAGCTCACTCACTAACCTCCCGGGCCCATCTTCTTAAGGGTAGTGTATTGATACAAAGTTATTTCACTGAAATAATTGCAGGCTAGTCATTGAATTGATTACAAAATCTGAAAACAGGCTTACCCTTCAAAAGACAGAATGGGTTGGGACAGCCTATCCAGTAAACCAGCAGACATCTTCTCTGTTTCTTTATGGTCTTTAATATTAGCTTCTCTTACTGGGCCATATTTTGTTTTAATCTGAGTCGGTGATAGACCTTGTGGTTGACGAAGGATATGATTTAATTGTTCTATCTGGTTTAAAAGCTGAAAAAGAAAGTACACATCCATCAGAAAGACTTTTCTGGGTTTGCTTTTGATTTCTGTTATTTTGTATCAATTTATTTTATTGGTGTTTCATGTCCTACTGAAGGGGAAATCCACTTGTATAATATAATTTTGCATTGGTTGAGTTTAATGGAAACCCCAGGACAAGAATCCAAAGAAAAGCCCTCCAAGATATCTGCGGTTAACAGAAAATTTGCCTTTCGCCCTCTTGTTGACTTTCGTCTGAATATTATTATAATAATAATAATAACATTATTTGAAAAGAACAATGTCGAGATCGACACATTGTTATACAAAAAAAGTCATCCACATGAAAATCTCATTGACTTACTTATGATAGAAATAATACTGTGCCATGGAGTACCATACCTTATCTGCAGTATTCATGTAAGCTGTGGCCACGGTCTGACGATTGGCCTGTTCATTTGTTCCTTGTGAGAATCTCTTCCAGGCAGCCTCTAGAAGGTATGACCTCTCTTGATTTGGTTCTAGATCGTATCGTAAAGACCTCCGTAGAACTAGCGCTGCTTGTAACAACTGTTTACCATATTCATAGGTACCCTGGCAAAATATAAACAATTTAAAAAAGTGAGAATTTTTTAAAGTTTATTTTGCTTTTTGTTTGATTTTACACTTAAGCTCCTGGAAGAAAAGGAGATTGACATATACACAGGCCTGTGATGTTGGGGAGAACGGACAGAACAGGGTTATGCAAACTTAATTTAGGAGGACCGATTTATAGGTTTCCCAAATGGTTTGCAGTCTCCAACTAAATTTGCATTTTCTTATTGATTGTTACAAATTTTGTCATCTGATAATCAATGAAGATTGTATTTTAAAGCAATTTTGCATTATTTGTCAGAAAGGCACATTTATGTATTTAAAAACTCAGCAAATCAGGGGGAAATGCAAATGTTGGGTTATCTCACAAAATTTTAGAGGGCAGATTTTTATGGTAATGCCGAAAAGATTACAGCAAAGGCCTGTATACAGGTTTATTAAACTTGTTTGTTCTCATGGTTACATGCCACTGAGCGAAGGAAATCACTCTTCACATGTTTCGAGGCAATCTCAAAAACGACAATAAGCATTACATTTATTAACAGCCCTTCTGATTTCAGGTGAGTGGTCTGTGTTAAAGCATAGGACAGCAGACCTCAAGTCAGATTTGTTTGTTTGATTGAGGTTTAATGTCGTACTCAAGGGCTTTTCACTTATAGGACGACATATTGTCCACTTCACACTGCACCTTGCCTTCTATCCATGGAAAACCGGGAGGCCACCTGTAAAAAACACCCCCACAATGTTTGACTTGCTCATAATTCTGATGGTACACTTCAAATCAGAAGACCTGTATCTACCTTTCTGTTACTAAATGACAGATTTAATGTTTACACAGAGGGAAGTATAATAACACTAGGAGACTAACTTGTCCATTAAATTTCATTTGCTTGTTAAATTGGGGTTTAATACTGTATTTCACTTATATGACGGCATGCCATCCAAATGGTTGAAGGAAACCACTTTTAGATGGGACTTACAACAAACAATGACAAGACAGGACAATCACATGACACAATACCAAGATATCACAAACATATTGGATTAATGTTGCTCCTTAGCTCCACTAGCCCTAGGGCAACAGGAAGCTCTCTCTGCTAAATATGAATGAGCTAATCATAATACTTTTCAAATTATCTATGAAAAAATTGAAAAGGGCTCTCTTAAAAATGGACACAATTGACCAATTTCTGACCAAAGATTTTTGAAACCTTTTACACAGGCAGATTGAAATTTTTTCTAACTGATTGACATCTGCTTTACCCTTACTCAAGAGAAAATATATGATGGTGGTAACTGTAAATAACCAAACTAACAATCAATATGTGAAGACCTTTACTGGGGTAGAAAAAAAAAAGCTCTTTCATCGCTTAAAACATAGAACAATTTGCCAAAAAGAGATTGGAAAATTAACATACTTTAGATTCAGTATGTTAATTGCTGAATCAATAATTGCAACAATAGGCTTAAAATATATTGCCCAAGACCAGAGGGCCTTAAAAATTACTACATGTAACTTCTATTATGGGAACAAGTATTCGTTTGTTTGTTTGATTTGGGTTTAACACCGTACTTAATGTTATTTCACATATAAAATGGTGTTAACAAACAAAGACAAGACAGTACAATCACAAAGACAACAAAAACAGATTGGTTACATGTTGCCCTTTAGCTCTGACAGCCCCAGGGCAACAGGAAGCTCACTACCAGCCCTCCATGAATAAACAAATTAAGGTGATAGTTACTACAAAACAAACACTATATTACCACAGCAGTTGATTCAATGTTTTGATTTGGCACTGGGGTAGGCTGACCCATATCTTGAGAGGCTGCCATTGTATCACATAGTTCATTAATCCAATTAATGGCCTAAAATATAAAACAGAGACAAAAATTAATCATTGCCATAGAAACTTAAATTAACTTGGGAATATACAGTGAAACTTGTGCCCACCGACACTCCACGGGACCATAGAAATATGTTGGATTAGACAGTGTGTCGGTATTTCAGGGGTAGCACCATAGACCAACAACAACAATGACGGCGACAACACAAATCAGTATGTCACTGATGGTTGACCGGCCAATCGAGAAAGTTTTCCCTAGTTCAGGCTGTGAAGGAGTTGGAAAAGACGCTTTATAAGTCTTGATCAGTTTCACTTTATCAGACAAGGACAGTTCTACACATGGGCGTTTGGCTGGTCGAGTTGACATTGTTTTGTGTGCATGGATAAATTGCTGAATGATGAATCTTCATTTTTGCTCTGTTTTTATTAAATTTCATAGCTTGGCAACTCGTACTCAAAGTCAGCATGAAATAGACAAAG
>JARFOD010139846.1:0-13186 GCA_031763545.1 Mopalia muscosa
AAAGAGTTTTAGTGTTTACAGATTTCCTTATATGATTTATTATTCCAATGTTTCGAGAAACTTTTTTACATATATAAGCAATATGAGTAGTCCAATTCAAATTATGATTAAAGAAAATGCCCAGAAACTTAAATTCAGAAACGCAATCTATGGATGTCCCTTGTATTTTCAACTGAGGAAGAGTTCTTAAGTTCATGCGACGAATGGGTTTTATTATCATATATTTTGTTTTAGATATATTAAGAGATAATCGATTAGAAAACAGCCAATCTTTAATTTTTTCTAGTTCGTATGACATGATATCAATGCAATACCGAGGATCATTGCCAGACATTAGGAGACTGGTGTCATCGGCAAATAGAATGGTATGAATTAAGTTTGAAACGTTACTAATATCATTAATATAAATGAGGAAGAGTAAAGGTCCAAGAATGGATCCTTGTGGAACACCAGACTTAATAAGAGAAGGAGATGAAATGATACCATTGAAAGAAGTGGACTGTAATCGTTCAAAGAGATAACTGCGAAACCAATTATTGGCAGCCCCCCGGAACCCATAATGAGACAATTTATGAAAAAGGATGTTGTAATTTACCGTGTCAAATGCTTTAGATAGGTCAAGGAAAGATAAAACACTAAACTGTCCTGATTCCCTGGCTTCAATAAGCTTTTGATAAAGACTGCATGCTGCGAGTGTTGTTGAGTGGTTGGCCCTGAAACCATATTGGTGAGGATTAATAATATCACAATCATTTAAAAATGTTGTGATCGTGTTTGCAACCAATTTTTCAAGTATTTTGCTGAAGTAGTTAAGAAGAGAAATTGGCCTGTAATTCTTGATATCCTGTGGGTCATCAGATTTATGAATGGGAGAAATTTTAGCTTGCTTAAATTGTTGAGGAACTTTCCCGGATGAAAGAGAAAGGTTTATGATGTGGGAAAGAGGGGAGGATATACTAGAGGACACCAGTTTGACGACCGAAGACAGAATACCATCAAGGCCAGCGGCAGCCGAGGAGTTCAAGTCTTTGATGATTGACCTAATGTCGTTAGTAGTTACTGTGGGGAATTGAAAGTTAATAGGATTAGAGGGAGAGAGATAGCTTATAAAGTTGTTTCCCATATCTGGTATGGACTCGTCCAGCTTAATTGCTACAGTACTGAAGTGATCATTAAATGCATTAGCTATTGTTTTTGGATTGGACTCGCTAATGCCGTCTAGAGAGAATGTACAAGGTAAGGATTGTGATTTATTTCGCCCCATTAGCTGATTTAGTGTTTTCCATGTGTTTTTTATGTTATTATTATATCTATTGAAAGTAGTTTCGAAATATTTTTTCCTTGCTTGACGTATTATATGGTTTAATTTGTTTCTGTATTGCCTATAGTTGTGTCGATCAAATTCAGATTTAGATTTTAACTGTTTACGATATAACCGATTTTTATCCGACTCTAGGTAAACAACATTCCAGTCGGTCTGCTCAGTTTTGCAAAAGAATTCTATCTTAGCTTGATCAGTTATTTTACGGCGTTTTATTTGTGGAAGAAGTTCATTATACAAAGAGTTCTGCTTAATTAGGTGAAAAATAGGAAAATGATCTGTTATGTCTGTGAGAAATATGCCGGATAATGAGTGGTCATGATGGTAATTGGTAAAAATATTATCTATTAAGGTGGCCGAATTTGCTTGTATACCCATGGGTTTTAAGATTTTAGGGAAAAAGTAATATGATTTGAGAAGTTCTAAAAAAGATTTTGATGGGCCGTGGTGATAGCACTAGAACAGGTCGATATTGAAATCACCCAAGATGACATATTTTTTTATTTTCTCGCTTTAAGTTTCTTGTTTTAAGAATATCATTGAAAAAATGCTTGAAACTGTTGATTTCAGTGCCTGGTGGATGGTGAAAGAACCCTATCAAATTGTTGGATCCGTTGACATCTAGTTCAATGCATAGCGATTCACATTCTCCATTGGGAGAAATTCCAGATAAATCTGATCTGTGCTTGCAGTTTTATTGGAGATAAAAAAATGTTTGTATCCATCTAGATTAACAAGTGGTTCTGATGTCGAATTAAGCCAAGTCTCTGAGAAAGCTAAAACTGAAAATTTGATATGAAGGTTGTGAATAAAACTGGTTATTTTATCAATATGTTTAAAGGGACTCCTTGAATTCAGATGGAGAAAAAGAGTGACTCATTGTTTTCAAGAGTGGATAACTGAGTAGTACATAAACTTTCAGTAAAATAATTTGATTGGTGAGAATTTATAGTGTTCCAATGGGAGATCTCATACTCGTTATCTTCAGTGTAGATATTGGTCTGTTCGCTCTCATGCAAGTCAAGTGGATCAAAGCACATTTGCTCAAGATTGTCGAGAGACAGACCAGTTGATATTTGATCTGTGATTGGAATATCCCTTGGTGTTATTGTATCAGTCATTTATATATACAGATAGGCAAGCATGTTCCGGGATGGTAGGCTTAGTGTGTGCATGCATGTGTGACATAGATATAACAAGGCTATGAACAATAAAATTGAGCATGATTAAGCAAGATGCTTAATAGCGTCCTGGACTAATGAGGAATTTTAAATTTTTTTTTATTTTTATGATTGAGGCATTATACTGTACTTAAGGTGGCTTCATTCATCTGGCGGTCTGACAACTCTGGGTAAAGGCAACCACCATCATTGGCTCTGGCAACAAGCAAGATGGTTTGTTTCCATGCAGACTACACAGTTTTATAATTCGCAGGTTAGTCCCATACATAATTCTGGTTATTTATACCACTACTTCAATAATCCTCTGGTCATATTGATTTATTTGATTGGGGTTAAAGGCTGTACTTCAGGTTACAAACCAACTGGTAAAGGACACTCACATTAACAGCCTTAGCAAAATGACAAGACAAAGCAATCAGAAAACACATGGGAAGTACATCACAAACAGATAAACTTTTAAGTTACACATTCACCCCGAGATAACCATGCAACAGATTGATTGATTGATTGATTGGTTGATTGATGTTGATCGATCGATTGATTGGATGCTTATGGGTAGTTCACTTATACGAGTAAAGACAGCATTGCTACACTTCAAACAATCTGCCCGTAGCCAGAAGGCTCATGCGACAGGAAGCTCCTTCAAACCGCCCTCTGGTCAAATTGAAGATGGAGGTCAAAGACTTTTTACATACACTGACAAGGTCCTGTTATAATAAGGGGCAGGTATTAAACTTTATGCGCTAAACTTGAACTCATTAAAGTCTGATGATAAAAGTACAGCCTTCAGTTTATATTTAGTACATCACATCAATCATACGTGTATGTATGTCAGTGAGAGATATTTGGATAGCACGTGGCACACATTATTCAAACAACTCTATCCAATTTTTTCAGTCAGGCAGAAAGAAACAATACATAATTTTCACAGAAATGTAATTAACATTCGTGTCATAGTTTTGATGAAATTTCTATTAACTTTCATAAATGTACCCTTACAGAAGTGATGCATATAAAAACACAGGGCACCTGGTAAATCCTAAACGTTATTTCTTTTTTGCTTTATAACATCCTGGCATTTTATTCCCCTGAAAACAGTGTCTTCAGATGTCAGTGCGAGACCAAGCCATGGAAGTTGGTCTAACCCTTCGAACAGAGCATCAGTCAATGAAGAAACAATCCCCTCCGAAGTCTACTATTTCCCCATAGTACAAAAATGCCTGTGCTGATTCAAATTGAAACTGAAACCAAGTAGGTTGTAAAAACATATGACACATCCACAGAATGCCGAACTGAAAAAACCCTCAACAAGGTATCACAACTTTTATATCAGAAATCGGAAGCCTAATAAACCATGGTAACCAAGAAGTACAATGAAAACTAAATTCGTGTAGTCTAACACAAATCCTTCTGCCCTTCACCAACACAATCACAGGCCTATCGAGGCTGAAACCTCAATAAAATTTCCCTGCAAACGGGGGGAAACAGCTGAGCTCCCAGCCTCTTGTGGCAGGCAGTTCTGCCACTCCCTCTTGTGTGCGGCGGGCTTTAAGCAATACATCAAGCCATGTTAGATATCACTGAATTCATTGATACCACCTCATTGCAAGTCATTTATTCATAGGCTAGCTGAAGCCCGAAGAATGCTGAAGAATTAAGTTTAAAAAGGAAGATATAAAACCTTTTATTATTCTTTAACCTGATTTGATCCTAGGACGAGATAGTTATGAGCTGAAGTAGCCCCCTGAGAATCTTAACTGTGGGGAAAATTAGTTACACTTTAGTCATTAGACATTCGTTATCTCATTATTCACATCCATCATCCATGAGAGAAGAAACAAATGAACAATACATAATTACTGCATGATGAATAATATTTAAACACCAATTTAGCAGACAGGTTAAACGTGTAGACTTCACAAAAAAGATTGTTTTAAAGATAAAAAATACAGTTGGAGTTCATTAACATATATTATACAACTGTCCATAATTTTTCTATGAATTACAACTGATCAATCAAAATATAATAATAACTCAGGACTTTTTTAAATTTCTAGCATTAATAAACTAATGACATCCATAATAATCCATCATACTATTATAAATTAACATTTCTCATAAAAAGATATAATAACAATATTACAGAATCGTGACAATATATTTTCACGCAGAATGACAAAGTTCTTGAGTGTGCTCTTTTGGGGACATTTGGTGAATTCTATAGAAAAAAATAACCTAAAATTTTTGTGTTGAACATCCTACTCAAGCGTATTTCACTTATATGACAATGGATTGTCCACTTCACCCAGCCTGATTATTGTGGAAAACCTCGTACCCCCCCCCATGATTGCCGTGGCCATAGGACAAGAAACATGTGAAACGCTCTTATACCTAATGGTCAACATGCGTACTCGATCCCGTGAACGGTACATCGAAGTAGATTAAGTATAGTAAGCGTGCATGCTACCACTAAGCCACGGCAGCGGGTGTCTACAAACCGACTCTATCCTGTGGACAGTAAATTGGAGTAGGATTAGGTTTGTTTGTTTGATTGGGGTTTAACGCCATACTCAAGGGTATTTCACTTATATAACTACATGCCAGCCAAATCGGTGAAGGAAACCACCCTCAACACCACTGGCAACAAACAAAGGCAGGGCGGGATGAATACAGGACAACAACAGGACGCGATACAGACACCACAAACAGATCGGCTTCCTGTTCCCCTGTAGCCCGGAATGCCCCAGGGCAACATGAAGCTCCCTCCAACCACCCAAGGAGTAGGATTAGGAGGTGCACATGCTACCACTAAGCGACGGCCCAGTACTTTAGAAGTAGGGGACAAAAAACTGCAGAATCAACTAAGTACATGTGGCTCTGCTATAACAAGGGGTTTAAAAATATTCATTCTCAATAACGAACTTTAAAAAAATCTTTAACATACTCTTTGCACTGTTTGGGAACTCTCTTGATACTGAATTTAAAAAATGTCTGATCAATGCCATGTTTCAAAGCAATGTAGATTGGAAATTTCCTCTCCGTCTAAATTCTTATTATTGGATGAATAATATGACCTACATTTGTAGAACAGCACAATATTTAACCAAATTTAATACTGCCACTGGAGTCCAATGCTGTAAGAACATACATGGTCAGCAAGACTTATAACAATTTTTTTGGGGAACTGAATTAACACCCCAGCAGATTGTCAACTTATCATCTACAGCTTAGAAGACGTATTCATGAATTTACCAATTAATGAAGCCATCAAAAAGGCCATTCCCTTTTCCAGTCAACACAGTTTTTTCCTGATATTTTCCACCATTTAAAGTGAAAGACCAACGATTTTCGACCAAAACTAATTATATTCATGCCTATTCTGTAGTGACATGGATTATGGTGTTTTTTTTAAAAATATATAATGAAAATAATCAGTTTCCAAATTGTTGGTCTTTAATAAGCAATCCTTACACAAGAAAATACAATTAATACTGACCCTCTCATTCCTTTGAAAGTCAAATTGCTCTAATTTAGGCAGAATATCATGTTTAAACTCGTACATAAATTGATTCAACATTCCTATCTTTTGTCCAGACTGTGATAAAAAGCTAAAGTACAGTACCTGCTGATATCGTACAACAGATAAAACACCAAAAACTTGTCACGATGTATGTAAGGATTGTTTTAAAAGGGACATGACTATTTATAGATATTTTACCCGTACAGAATATCTTGTTTGTTACATATTTCTTAATAATTTATATACCATGTAAATGGTCATTACCTTCTCTTGAGATACATGTTTCTGTAGGTTATCCCTAACAACTCAAGATCAAGATTTACATTTGTGAGAATCCAAAGTCAAGTGTTTGTGATGTAGGCTGGTTTGGACAGGTTTGTTTGATTGGGGTTTAACATCAGACTCAAGGGAATTTCACTTATATGATGACGTGTCAGCCTAATGGGGCAAGTAAACCACCCTAGACACCACTGGCACCAAACAAAGACAAGGGAGGACGAATACAGGACGACAACAACAGGATGCAATACAGACACCACAAACAGATCAGCTTCCTGTTCCCTTTAAATATCTCTGAGAGCACCAGGGCAACATGAAGCTCCCTCCAACCCAACAGGTTAGGCAGACACCTGTCCAAATGGACACCCTGAAGTGAAGAATTGCCACATTTTGACACCCTATTTTAGGAAATTTTAACATGCAAGAGATAGGAAAACTGTCAAAATTGGACACCCAGTTATATGAAAAGTGAAGCAAAATTACCATTTTGGATACCCTACTTTAGATTTCTGGCTAAGCCCCTGGTTATAGCAAAAGGCACAACTAGAGTTAATGGTTAATATGCCAAGTTTCCTAAAGATAGGCCCGTCACTTTTCAAGTTCTGCTCCAAAAACAAAATTTACTTCTGATTATGGTGAATTCACCATAGCAAAATGCACAACTACAATCGCTGGTGAATGTGTCTACCAAGTTTCACAAACATAGGCCTTATTGTTTTCGAGTTCTGCTCCAGAAACAGATTGGAGCCAACCAGACAGACGCTGATCATACCATAATACAACCAATTTTCATATAAAAATCAAACTGACATTAGAAAAAAATGATATTTTCTTCTATTTCATACCTCATCAAAGTAACAACAAACCACACATTCAGTTGTCATGTATAAAATATTCTTTATTCAACCACTTAGAATCTCCAGTGTAAAATATACAGAAAATCTTTGCACAGAACTGTCTCCATTAAAAACAGCTAAAAACACAGCTAGTTTAGATTGATACTAAATTCATCATTAAATACTCTATTACTGACGATGACACACACTCAATTAAAGGGTTATCTTATTATATTCCTTTGAATAATGACAAATTTGTACACCATATGGTATTTTTACAACTTTTCAAAAAGCTTTTAAAACATAGACTGTGAGAAAATATGACAAGTATTGCATGGATGAAGGGATTTTTTAAATGGTATCACAGGTTCCAATAAATACACACACAAAATAAATGCACTTCTGTGTATTAAATTCATTAAGCCACAAGTCCGGTTAAAACAATACATTCTAACATATTACACATTATAATATATCCAAAAAAAAAAGATTTAGCGAAACAAAATGTAAGAATTCCTGAGAGTAAACGACGAGTAAAGTTTATTTTAAAGAGTAGGTTTCTTAAAGAAAACTATACACAATAGCTGACTGATGTATAAACTTTACACCTTCAAATACTAACCGGGCTATTTGTAAGAAGAATCTATTGTATAATATAAGCGAGCCAAAAATATGAAACCACGAAAATATCAAAGTCCAATAAAAACCCTTCCAACATTTTATCTTCTCCTGACAGCCACAAAACCTGATATAAAAGTTCAAGTTACTCAGATTCACATAGATCTAATAAATAAGCTAATAGTTTGTTAGTAGTAACTGATCTGTACATATATTTTATCTGTTTGAAATTGGTTGATTGTTAACTATGAGAGAGAAATAGAGTCCCTCAATAAGTTAGCTAACTCTATTAAATGCATCTGTTTGTTTCCAGTGGCCGAAGCAGCAGCGGCAAACCTCCCAGCATAACTGTCAAATAAACACAATCATGTGGATTAGCTCACTTACATGTGAAAACATATACAGGGCAGTTTATCTTACAATCCTGTCAAAACAGTATTTTTATTTTTGAATCAAATACAGTGAATAATTATTTTTGTCCAAATTAGATAGATAACTTGGGCTTTTATGATTTACGTTAAACAAAGTCAATTGAGAGCCAGTCAAATGGAGAACTTTTTTTTGGGGGGGGGGGGGTTACAAATTTATCAACAGACTAGAAG
This sequence comes from Mopalia muscosa, assembly GCA_031763545.1. NCBI lineage: Eukaryota > Metazoa > Mollusca > Polyplacophora > Chitonida > Mopaliidae > Mopalia > Mopalia muscosa. The sequence continues at coordinate 8,358 of JARFOD010139846.1, forward strand.
TTAATCCTCAAATAAACCAACAACGGATATACCATAAATCACCTCCAATTTCGTTTAAAAACAATGCTTACATTATTTTTGATCATCGTGACAAAATTACATCATGTAAACAGACAAATTTATATTTTTAAAGAAATATTGCTGCTTTCTAAGTGGGAAATCAATCATCTCACTCTCAGATACCATTTCCAAGCCTTTAAAACATCTTCCAAAGTAGTTTTTTATGGACGAATTTTGTGGTGATTTACGATAGATGTAGCCTGGGCTAGGAGTGTTGATAAAATAAACGCAGGTTTACTCACGTAATGTCTTTGTTAAGTTCCATCTTGTTTAGAACAGTTCTAATCCGGGGCTCCACATAGAACCAAGCCCCCATGTTTTTGTGTTCCTCCTGTGTCCAGAATATGTTAGCTTTAGGGTACTTACAGATCTCCGCTTTCACCAAGTCAAACGGGAAGGGAGATATCTGAAACAGTAGTTGAAGGACAGTAAAAAGAGTGAAAACCAATTTGAGCAAGCACTTGATTAAAAAGAGAAGATAACAATAAAATAAAGTGAGTCTGAATAGATAGCCAGTAATCTGCAGTTAAGAAAAATGGTGTACTAGATGTATAAATAATGTGCTAATAATTCTGTAAAAGATAATTTAGTACCTGACTTGACATATATTGTATGGTAAACATCACATGTCATATCAATTTTCTGCGTATAACATTGGATATATTTTTTTAATAAATGTTCACCTGACCATTTCACAATAATTGTTTGGGTAATTAAAAAAAGAGGCAAACTGTTTCTATGGAGACTATTTTGAATAATTATAGAATCTTAATCAATGTAATAGAGAAAGAAGTGATATCTCTCAACAGGCTCATCATACATGAGTTACCATGTCAAGTTACCAAATTAGCTCTAACAGGATTATCAACACAATCAGGTTCACTTTATTCATTAGTTTATATCTTCCCCAGTAAATAGTTTCAGTTGCATCATTTTAGACAATTGAACCAATTCTTGAGTTTAAGTATTTCAAAACATTAGAAAGGTGGAATTTAAAAACCATAAATACATGTGAAGTGCTGAATTATATCTTTAAATTTCCAAATATTTTTCTACTCACCTGTTCAACTCTGGCGATTGCAATGTTTTCTACTCGTTCTTTCTTCTCTCGCTCCTTAACAAGGTCGTAATAAACACGGCCAGTACAGAAGATGAGTTTCTTAACCTGACTGGGATCCTGGGAGGCAGGGCCTTCCTCTGGGATAAGGCGGCGGAACGTTGAACCTTCAGACATTTCATCAAAACTAGATCTGGCCTCTGGTAACCGTAGTAAACTCTTTGGCGTCATTACGATCAACTTCATCAGACAAAAATAAAATTAAAAAATGATTAATTGATGCATTGATTGAGGATCAACGATGTTCTGAATGCTTCTTCAACTAAATGACAGAAATGTACATCAACCATAAATATCCTGTCTGTCCACCATGGCAGCCATAGCATAGAAAGTGTTTTGCTCTGTTATTATTGTTTGTGTGTATGATTGGGGTTTAATGTCGTACTCATGGGTATTTCACTTATATAATGACAGATTGTCCATTTTCACAGGATTCACACAGCTTTAATACGTTGGAAAGCCAGGAGATAAGTTTGCACAAACCACCCCGGGGATCGCCGGAGCCACGAAGTCTGACACACTCAGACAAACTTGAACCCGTGGACATTACATCTAAGTATGATAAGTAGGCGGACACGCCAACCATTAAGGCGTGGGCTCTGTTATTATTGTTCCTCTAGAACTACTTTAACACAGCTTGACTAAGCTCAAACATATTGCCATTGGTCCACTGGCTCAAGATGACTAAGGTAACTTTCACATTGCAAGCTAAATTTAAATAACATGTATTACCAATTATTTATCTTAATTTACAATACTTATGTTAAAAAAAAGAACAACTATGAACAAAATCTTACAGGTTTTCTAAATGGAAGAGCAATTTGTCGCCTCATGGCATGGAAGAAATTTGCAGGTGTGGTGAAGTTGCAGACAAACCAGTTAATTTCATGGATCTGCTGAATCTCAAAGTTGGGTCCCTCAGGCTGTGAGTTAGAACAAAGAAAATCAATATTTGAAATAGTCATTGAAAAGGAGCTTCAGTATAATCAATTGTAACAGAGAAATTTTATATTTTGGGACAATCTGCAGGTTTACAAAAAAGACAACCATACCAGTGATTTTTCAGTAAAATTCAAAATTGCTATTACGGTAGATTATAGAATAATATAGCAGGGTGGAGAGAACCCCTGGAAAATCATGCGATCAATGATCACATGAAAGCTTATGTCTGGTGAGAATTTTAACAATTTTTTTTTTTTTTTTTAATTATAATTTTGTATAAAACCCACTCCAATTTTGATGTCAAACTGAAAAAAAGTTAAATTTATCACATAAAAGTTACAAAGAATCTGGTAATAATTTTTAACCTGAAAATTAATGGTCGGGAAAAGTTTTACATTATTGCCCGGTGTGATAGAGAGATACCAAACAACTATGGTGAATGGGTTTGTATTCTAAGCCAAGATTTGTGCAAAAAATAAATGACTGAAGTGGGTTTGTTGTTGTTTAAGCCAATATGTTTTGAGTGTGAAATATGAACAAGCAGTGATTCTCCAGTGACAGGTGCTTTCTCTGCGTTTAATATGGAATATGTATTTCCATTAACTAGCACTAATAGGGGACTTACAGGGAAGTAATCCTGATCATCATTACTCATCTGTAGAAATCTTTCTGGTCTTGCACTTGAATGTTCAGGTCCCTTTTATAAAGAAATGAGATCAAATAAATGGGTTGTTGGCTTTGTAATAAATTAACTGACAATTCACTATTCACAGCATTCTCCCATAGCTTAGTACTGGTTAACAGTAAATACTCATGACTAAAATGTTAAATTTCTGTAACGTTTGCTAGTCTGTTTGATTGGAGTTTAACGATGTTATTTCATTAATATGACAGCATGCCAGCCCAATTGGTGAAGGAAACCACCTCAATATCTCTGAACAGGTCACAATATTGTTTGTTTGTTGGATTGGGGTTTAACATCGTACTTAAGGGTATTTCACTTATATGATGACATGCCAGCCCAATGGGTGAAGGAAACCACCCTCGACACCACTGGCAACAAACAAAGACAGACCGGGACAAATACAGGATGACAACAACAGGATGCAAGACAGATGCCACAAACAGATCGGCTTCCTGTTCCCCTTTAGCTCTGAGAGCACCAGGGCAACAAGAAGCTCTTTCCAACTGCCTGCACCTGAGTAATAAGATAATTGCAGAATAAGCCGAATACATACCTGGCTTCCGGTTCATCTAGTGTGTCCAAGTTCTCACACAGTGTAGCGATTATACTCTCATACTTGTTCGGGTATTTACGGAAAATATCCTACAGAACAAAACACACAACAAGGTTAGCAATGTTAAACAGCATGTTCACCATTACACTTCCATCACAAGAACATGACTGTGTTGTTTGGAAGTGAAGTAGAGTTTTACATGTGTGAAAAAAGATGGTTGTTTTTTTTTTTTCATACTTATGGGGCCGGTTGCTCAAAGCGGTATTAAATTGAATCTACTATTAGATGACGTCCTGCTGTCATGAAGGGCTATCACTAACCTGGTATTAGCGATTCAATCTGCTGTTAGTGGCTAATCAACTTTAGAGAAAATGGCTCACGGTGTACTAAAACTGAATTAGTATTTGGTTTGGTTTGGTTTATAATTTTTTTTTACGCAGCACTACATAACTACATTCATTTGTGAAAAAATAACATTTCCCAAATAGTAAACAACTCTGAAAGGAAAAGTATATGATAACTTATATTTTGTGATTGATGTTTTAAACAGTTTTCAAGGGTATTTTCCTTAATGGCATTGATGTTCTCTCAACAGTAAAAACTCACACAAACCAGTTTATATACATTTGCAGGACATGTTAAACATTTAATATTCTTTGTTTGTTTGATTGGGGTTTAATGTCATACTCAAGGGTATTTCACTTATATGACGACGACTTGTCCACTTCACACTGTTCCTTGCCTAATTACAGTGGAAAACTGTGAAGAAACCTCTTTAAAACCACCACCACGATTGCTGGAGCCACACCATATGACTCACTCATATACCTGAGGGTCGACAGACGAACTCGATCCTGTGTACAGTACATCGAAGTAGGCTTTAGTAAGCACACTTGCTAACTACTAAGCGACGGCCAAGGGTCGAATTTAATATTGTGAGACATGCAGGACAAAATATTCATTAGTTAATCTGACAAAATATTATTAACATTTCAACGTCTGCTAACACAATTAGAAAGTGTCAGTTCTTTATCATTTAGGCTTAAAAACAACATTGTTAAAAAGAATGACATACCTTGATCACAACAATGGCTTCTTGAACTACATAGTTGACCTTCGTTTGGATGAGGTCAAGGAGTGTGCTCACACATCGTTCAGCTGCCTGTTCAACTTTGATGGCACATCGACCAATCGCGCGAACAGACTTACGAACAAAATCTACATCAACCTCTGTAGCATATCTGAAGAATAAAATGAGCATCATCAATAAATAACAAAAAGACGAATACAAAAATACAGAGAAAAACACTCGCATTGACAACTAAAAAAAAAATGAGTATTCTGATCAGGGCAAGAAAAAATGCAAAACTTCCCGGCAATCGGCATCAAATATAAAAAAATTTCCTGCCACTCACCCTTGGAAAAAAGTTATATTTCTCAAGACCACTAATTTTTCACCCGATCCTACATAA
>JARFOD010139857.1:0-13186 GCA_031763545.1 Mopalia muscosa
CGGATGGACAGACGGACGATTGGCAGCCATTTTGAATATTCACATCCACAAAAAAAAGGTCAGGTGCACAACTAGACAGATGGACGAACTAACGGACCACGGATGAGAGTGATCAGAAAAGCCCACCATCAAATGAAAAAAAACATCCTCGGCATCAATGACAAGATATGACAATCACAAGACACGCCACACAGGCAACTAATATAAACTACCCTTCTCGAGCACTAGCACTATGTATGGTGAAATATATTTTCATTAAATTTTTAGATGATTGACAACTTTAAATTTTGTTTAAATTGTACTGTCCAGCTGACCTGATGATCTGGTATATCCACTGGTAGCTTCTTCCCTACAGCAATACTACTGATGAAACTCCAAGCTCGGGCTGTGTTAGCATGGTCATAACCTCCTGTCCAAAAAAACCAGTCCAGAAATGAATGCAAATACTGTACAAACTAGATTATGGTCACTTCTAGATACTTATCATAACAGGTTTTGCTGTTTTGTTCTCTACTTATGATTCAAAAGAGTTAAGATTCCTGGCCTTACTATTACCCTTGCTAACCTCCCCATTAGGCTGCAGTTTCAATCACAGATACGAGCATGCCAGAGGCCAGCTGCTTGAAAGACGATAAGCTGCTAACACCAGATCATATTGCTAATACCGGCTTAGAGATAGACCTACAACATGGTGTGACGTCCATCATCTAATAGCAGATTAGAGCGCTTTGAGAAACTGGACCCTGGACAGTAGCCTGTTGCGTGTGTTAAGGTTTACAGATTTGAACATTCCTATTAGAATTAATATTATTATCCACACGGGTAAATATAGGGCAACACCAATTCTTGTCAACCAGAGACCATTAAAAAGCAAACTGACGAAATGACATCTGCAGTTAAACCCCAACAAATAATAAAATGTTTTTTTTTGTATTTCATTTATATGATGACGGCTTGCCCATTTTATACTGTTCCTTGCTTAAATACAGTGAAAAACTGGGAGAAATCCTAGTAAAAGCTACCCTAAACCCCAGTCAACACCTGCGGTACATCAAAGCAGGATTAGTAGGCACATACGCTAGCCATTAGGTCACGACTGTGGGCACCAGAATATAAGATTTTGTTTGTCTGTTTGATTGGTGTTTAACGTCGTACTCAAGGGTATTTCACCTATATGATGATGGATTGTCCACTTCACACAGTACACAGCCATATTACGGTGGAAAACCGAGAGGAAACCTCGTAAAAACCACCCCTGCGATTGCCGGAGCCACAACATTATACTATAAAAATAAAGCAGTTAATTATTAAAGATGGAACACCATAACCATAGCAAACATTAATTTAGCATTGTTCTAATATTTCATAATTATATTATAAAACAAAGATAAATTTGTACGCACTGGGCCTGGGATGTGACCAATCCAATAAAAAGGAACAACAATTACATTATTTACAGGTTGAATAGCAGTCACAGGTTCATGGAATTATCGATTATACATACCACCCCCAAGTAGTAATATTGGTAAGTCCCATTGCATTAGCATATGCACACATCGTCCTAAGCTGAGGTGGGACAGGTTGAATGAGTTCATAGGGTCTCCAGCCAGACCATCAGCCCCACATTGGCAGACAATTACCTGTGGGCAGTACACTTCTCTTACCTTCTCCGCTATTCTAACAAACAGAAAAGGACAATCGATCACAGACATGAAAACATATTACGGTAGATCTCAGGTGAATGATCAAACAGATCTTCTCACACCTGCTCTCAATTCAGTTACAATTTGTAACACACACATGCGAATTTAAAATAGTTTTACCACAAAAAAGTATCGGTTCTAATACATATAGTTCACATTAAATTAATGCTTAACATGGCATAATGCAAGTGATATTTTTTTCTTTTTAAAAGTTAAACTAAAAATGTAAACTTGATGTAAACAATACACTTTAATAGTGGAATGTCATTTTTTATTTTAATAAATGGTTCATTTGATTAATATTCTATTAAGGATGATGTATTTTGCCTTTTAACAGATATTATTCTTTTCAAGGAAGAACTCAGACACAGAATACTTACCCTTCAATACTGAAGATATTCCACCCAAGCAGGGGCTTAGCCAGAAATCAAAAGTAGGGTGTCCAAAATGGTAATTTTGTTTCACTTTTTAAGTATTGGGTGTCCAATTTTGACAGTTTGTTAAAATTGTTAAAATTTCTTAAAACAGGGTGTCCAAGTAAGGCTATTGTTCACTTTAGGGTGTCCACTTGGACGGGTGTCTGCCTAAGCCCATGCCCCCTAAGCCCATGCCCCCTAAGCCCATGCCCCCAAGAGATATTCTGTACTTAAAAGGGCAAACACGGAATAATTTGTGGTGAAATTAAATATTTCACCAATCTACGAGCTGCTGAATGATTTACATATGTTTATTGTATTTACCAAAGTTAGAGTACCTGTCATTTAGTTGCTAGATGAAACAAAGTTTAAACAAAAAATGTCTTAAACACAAGATTCAAGATTTACACAGACATTGGTTTCACAACAAAGTGTAAGATATTTTCTTTATTAAAAGACATTTGTGTCTTTTAGAAAGTGAGTAATAAAAGTATTTTAGTTATTATGGGGATAAATAACACTAATTGTTTGAACAGATTCTAGCTCAGAAAAGTTTGTAGGTTGAAAATACTGTTCTCCTCTTTATTTACAATCATAGACAGAATTTTACCTGGAGAACATGCCACAGAACTGATCATCTTGGATCCCATCAAGTAATGGAATGTTCAGAGTAAAATATTTACCCTTCCCAACACCAACATCAGAAATTGATCCACTCCCTAAAAAATTATATGAAGCAGTATTTTAATACTATCACAGGAATAAATATTTTTGCAGACACCAGATATAATTCCAATTCTGAAAAAATGCATGCAGCACTACCTGAAAAATTTATTAATTTGTAATTTTGCCTAATTTGTGAACATTTTCAAGCAAACTGTATGATTATTTAACCATAATCAGTTATTTGCAGCAATTCCTTTTAATACAAACTAAATAGGATGGAAGATGAATTACCTGGGAAGAATCCAGCACTGTATTTATGGAAGGACAGAGTGAACACTTTAGAGGTGGCTGCAAATGCATCTTCAACACCTAAATAACACAAATAAACAATTATTGCAAAAAGAATTACACCTGACAAATATCCCTTTTGAAACAATTGCAAGCATTATTGAATTTTTCAGTGAGACTAGGACTTTACAAATTATGTTTAAGAATCTATCAACTGGATTGATTCAATACTATACAAGAGATAAGTATAAAGTACCTACCATCTCCGTGGTGAAGATCCAAATCAATATATAGTACCCTGGAAAATCTCTTCCTGAGTTTCAGAATTCCCAGAACAATGTCATTTATATAACAGAACCCTGAAGCTTCATCCCTACAATATATCAAGAGTGTGTTTTTATTAGGGTTTAACACTGCACTCAGAAAATATTGCACATTAAGAATTCTAAGAAATCTGAATGGATTTTATTTTGCTTTACCTTGTTCAGTCAAATGATATTAACATTGTAGTGCAGAGTTTTAGCTAACATGTCAGGCAATGTCAACAAAAAAAGAGCCCAGAGACTAAAGCCTGGAGTCAATGGTAGCTGTTTTAGATGAAAACTAAATCTGTAGACTTAGGAACCACTTTGGTGGGAAGAACTTTGGTACGAACAGTAGTTGTTTAACCAATGAAACAACACAAGCACACCTGTTGACTTTGGTGCCATAATAGCTTCCTGTAGTACCTATTCTATACAAAAGTTGATTTCCATTATTGTTCTGAGTAGCGTATGGTTGCATCCTGTGTGAAGTGGGATTTATAAGCACTCTGGGGTGTTTCCAAATTCTGTACGTATTCTATACCAACGTTATACTTACTTTTTAGCATGATGCCATCCACCAAACCAATTAATGGCTAGCTTAGTCTTCCCTTCAATCAACCAATCAGCAGCAGTGACAGTGGCACCAGCAACCAATGAGGCGTAGTCAAATACCCCAGGTAGAGCTGGGCAGTCATAACCTGATAATAAAGTGGATGATGTGTTACAAGGTAATAGAAAATCATGAGACTTTGCTCTGTGTGTTTTATATCAATCGATTCAGTCCTTGGATTGAATGTTTAAAAGTTTAAAGATGCAACAGAGATGTACTGATAGTCAACTTTTGTGTTTACTGTTGGTTGGAATAAACCTGGCGAAAACCTTTTTAACAAATTAACCATTGGTCTATTGGTCCTGTGTTTTAGAAAATAAGTCTATTAAAAGTAATATGTTTTTCTCACTAAAAAAAGGGATTAAGAAGACGTACATTTTAGGTCATCTTAATCATGGTGTTAAAACCTGCTACTGGATTGTACCAAAATGACACAGCAGAAGAACATTAGTGTGGAAACTCTTGGTCAAAGAGTGGTTCCATGAATGATGATCTATGCCGTGAAGTAACAAAAACTTTTGTACACAATTATTTTTCATTATCTTTGGCTGTTTTGGTCTCTAAGCAGGTTTTCTACACCGCTCTAAATTTAAGTAAAAAAAAACCTTTACAGATTAAGTTGGTTCAAAGAGTTACTTAGTCATCTCTTTCAAACGTAAACTAAACTATATCTATCTATATTGCATATCTCCAGTTTGCATCTCTCTCTCCACTCAGAGAGAACTGCCTCTTACCTATTCCACATGATTGTGACTGTTCATCATACCCTTCCTCTCCTAACTCATTCAGTCTCTCTAACACACCAATATAATCAGTGGAATGGAACTGTAATAGGTGGTCACGGTCCAGGTCATCAGGGGGGACTACTCTGTAAGAAACAAACAGAAACTGCTCCATCAACAAGAAAGCACCTGCTTCCCCCAAAACATTATTAATATTAGAGAATGTTACAATAACATGTTTCTAGAGATAAGATTTTTATGATATCAAAAAAAAAAATGTGATAACTTATTATTTTAACTTATTAAATTTGTATACACGGTTTATACTTTCATTTATCATCAGATGTACAGAGATCCTTCGTCTTAGTCAATATCCTCTGATCAACTTTAATCATAAAAGCATGCCTGTTTCTCGAGGTTTGGTAGAGCAGGGTTTACTTAAAACATCTAATTAAAAATCTCCTATTAGTTGTTTCCAGTTCACATCTTAAACAGACTTTGATTGGTTACTGACAAAGTTGTTTTTCAGACAGCCAATAAAACTGCACAAACAACTGCAGAATGGAATGCCTTAATTCCATGACATGATATGACCTAATTAACCAAGGTCACAGTAACCCTGTTTTGCCAATCCTTGAGAACCAGCAACCTATAAAGTACGTGGATAAAAACATTTTTTTTTAATAAAAAGCCACTGATAAGTGAGCATGACTGTGATGTTGATGTGTTTAATTCTGTATTTATAGGTGAGCAATTGACACCTATATGTGAATGATGTAATGCAACAAGTTACCCTTGCACATGATATCCATAAAATGTAATATTCTTTGGAACAAAGCAAAAAGTGTAACTTCACCAGATGGCGATTCTTAATCGAGTTTTATTTGATGGTTGTCTGTATCACAATTAAAATGATTACCAGCTCCTACATTTACAAAAAGGGGCAGTGTATGTATACATGACAAGACATGTTGACTAAATAATCCATCTTTGATAACTTTAATCTACTCTGGAGCCTTGATGTTTTGCGGTTAGCATATATCAGGTTGTGTTGAAATGGACTGTATAAATATGTTTTATTTCACTGTTTATTCAAAGTCATTTTCAGGACTTTTGATTTTGTGTTTCATTGTGCTTTAATCTTATCTAGTTATCAGTTTGTTATAAGTATTCAGATATTATGAAGTCAGGTTCAGTAGGGGATATTAGAGACTGCAGTAAGTTTTACCAAGACAGTTTAGATTTGTTTGTTTGTTTGATTGGTGTTATAACGTTGTACTCAAAGGTATTTCACTTATATGACGACAGATTGTCCACTTCACAATGTACACAGCCCTGAAGCAGGTTCAGTTTAGGAAGCACACTCGCTACCACTAAGCCACGGCTCCCCGAGACAGTGTTTTACACCAGATATCTCACTTATATGACAGGGTTGTATTTCAACAATAATTGACACCAGCCCTTGTAAGTGACTTATATATATTTTACCTCATGTAACGGAGTAACCCATAAGCCTCTATCAACCGATGAACCATACAAGCCTACAAGGAGAAAAAAACATTTGTTCGTTTTAGATAACAATTAATACTCTATCACTTTCTTCGAAACCAAATTGTCAAAGTTCTGTTGCAGTGTTCTTTCTAGCAGAATAATCAAATAAGGTACAAAATATTGCTTGTGTTGAGTTTAGGGTTACAAAACAGGATTCACTGGGCACCACTCACAGTCCTTCAATTATGATCATAAAAATGACAAAATATTTTAGTTTAATATATATGTAAATAAATTTTTTTTAAAATCTTTAATGCTTTCTGTGAAGTTAAACACCTACCCTTCCAGGAACTCTGACCATGGCATTACACATTTCCATGTATTTATCACTGTAAATGTATATCACTTCTTTGGGTGGATCCCTGTCACTTATAGGATTGCCAGTACAGTCTGAAAGAGGTTCCTTGTGGTTACCATGTACATTTGTTTGGTTAAACTGTTCAAAAATCACATTATTCTGTTGAGAATTTGCCACACTGCCTGAAAGTGTAGTTTTCTCAATCTCCATATTCTCTTCATGGGATCTTAACTTAACATGTTTAGAGAACCTAAATTTTGGAATGATACATGTATCAGTCTCTTCATGTTCATCTAATGCATAAATGTCAACCATGTCTTGCTGAAGGGTGGTGTTTTGGTGGGACTTCAACATCAAGTCGTCTTCCGGATTACCACTCATTTTGTTTTCCTTTCCCATATTTGCACTGATTTTTGGCAAGTTCTCTGATGCGTCAACTTGTTTTGAGTATTTTACATCATTACCAGATAAAATACTGTTAGTTTTGGACTGCAGATTATTTAAAACACTTGTTTCAACCATTGCTTCCTCTTCTGAACTTCTGACTTTTACATGATAGCTGTTTAAGTTTTCTGCACAGACTGGTGCTTGTTGGGTGAAATTATGATTTGAAAGTTTCGTATTAAAGCGCACATCAGGCCCCTGGGCCGAACTCGATACAAAGTTCTCATTGTCGTTGTCCATCGGAATGGGTTCACAAATGGTAAGTATATCAGGATTAGCTGGGCTGGACTTTACCACACTAGTATATGTATCAGGTGGGCCTCTATCATCACAAACCACTGATAGTTGAAGTGCAGCTTGGTCTAGTTGAGCCCCATCTACCTGGTCCATTTGAAGAGTTGAGTCATGTGTTCCACTTAATTCAAAAACCCTTCTTGATTGAATGTTACAGTTACTCAAACTCATTTCAGATGTCAATCTCTTACTCCCAAACATTTCTTCGTTGTCCTGTTGTTTTGCCAGACGCATTTCATTACCTAGGGCCCCATTATCGTGAGAGCTACAGTCACTCACTAATACTGAATGATCACTGCGATCCAAATTAGAATAAACTTTTACCCGTTTACGCAATGGGCTAGTCAGAGTTTTGGAGTCCATGTCATCTCCTCTGACAAAAAAATAAAAGATTCAATTTGTGTTTTTAAAAATCCTTGACAGCATAGTGTTAGTATGAGGGGTGTCTTTGAGATTCCCAGTTTCAGTCAAATTTAACATGGAAAAGTTTAAGGAAATCATAAAATCAGACACCCAGTTTTTGTAAAAGTGGTGACTCAGAGACATCCTCTTCTTGACTTCTGGCTGATACTATGCTTGACAGTGTAAAAACTAGGTGTGAGAAACCTTAAATTTTGTATTACATGTATTTTCTTTGTTGAACTTGCCATTCACACCATCTTAATTCAGCTACACTTAGATTTGTTTATTTGATTGGGTTTGTATGATGTACCTACGGGTGGGTTATATATTATTTCTAGAACTATGGTAGAGTGTACTAATGTAATGGTAGCTATGCTCTAGGAAAAGTCCTAATCTTTTCATTTCATATTTCTGCAGTTAATCTTCTAATATATAAAAATTGTATGGCCTAACCTTGAGTTTAAAATTCTTCTTTTCTTCCTTGAACTCTTGTGGGTTAGCTCTAGAGGAGCCTAAAATGTAACGTAACACTTTCTGGATCAGCCAATCCACTCATCCAAATACTTACCGAAATTCCTGTTTTTCTGAAAGGTTACTTTCAAAAATATTTCTGCCGTGTAATCAAATCCAAAACCTTGATAATGTTTGATTTATTTGTTGAAGGTAACAAAAATACTTATAATTTTTTTAAAAATCAAGTATCATATTATATAACTATAATGAGACTGCATCTACTTTATACTTTGGAGGTAAGACGACGACAATTTATTTTAAGTCAAATGATTAAAAGTATCAAAACAACATATATTTTTGTGTGTGTTTAAGTACAGACAGATCAATTTTGAGCTTAAAAAAAACCAAAAAAACAATTGTAATAAAATATACGTGTTCAATTGAAATGTTGGAAATATTTTTGATTATATCATAACCATCCGATCAGTTCTACTATTTCTAGTTCCCTCGCACAGTGGTACATGCAGAGTTCTGTATTTAGTATCGGTAATCATACTTGGTAGCAGTATGTAGAAATAGTACTGGTACATGTACCTGTACGTAACATTTGGGATGACTGTAAAGAGATACATAAGAAACATAGCTTCCCTTCAAATCAGAAATCCATGAATGTGTTACTCAGCTAGTATGTCCCTATGCCAGCTGCACATTCTATTGAGTATCAGAGATTACATAATAAATAGCGAAAATCAGAAAGGAAAGTAGCATATTCAATCAAGAAATATGAATCAACAGTCGCTCAAATAGTGTTGTAGAGCTGAATTTATTTGTTTGTTTGTTTAATTGGGGTTTTAAGTTGTACTCAAGGGTATTTCACTTATATGATGATGTGCCAGCCAAATGGGTGAAGGAAACCACCCTCGACACCACTGGCAACAAACAAAGACAGGACGGGACAAATACAGGCCGACAACAACAGGACGCAAGACAGACACCACAAACGGATTGGCTTTCTGTTCCCCTTTAGCTCTGAGAGGACCAAGGCAACATGAAGCTCCCTCCAACCGCCCGTGAGCTCAATTTAAGCATGAATCTGTTTTTGATAACAGTATTACAGCCAAGACCATGGCAACTTCTTAGCTAGCTTTGTGTTGCAAAAGTAACTGGTTTTGTGAACACACACAGCGCTCTGACATGTTTATTGGAAATCGGTGTCTTTCGAATAAGTATGTTAAATAACTAGCGAAGCGCATGAACCTACACAATCGCTTGTTTGTTGTCTGACTGGCTCACCTCAAAGTGTACTGTTTACAAAACAGATACATTTTACACCATGTGCGTGGATAGACGCTAAATGTAAACCGAAAAAGTTAAAGTAAAGTGAAAAGGCTGCATATATATTGCCTTCAAATTTTATGAATTTGACTTTGTTAAAATTAGAGTTTCCCACCTTCCTATACTATCTAACCATATAGAGACTGTCTGATAGCTTTCTAGAGTCATTTCGTACCTAAACTGTTTTGCACCCAACCATTTCATACCCAAGCTGTTTCGTACCAGGCTTTTCGAAAAAACTATTCCATACTATTGAAGTTGGTATAGTTGTACCGGTATATGCTTTTCTTTGTTTGGTATACTTTACTTTCTTTTCAGTTTCACACCAGTTTGAGTTGAAGTGGTAAAGTGCAGCCTCACATTTCATCAGGCTCAAAAGTCTGTAAAACTCTACATGTACCTGGCTGCGGTCAGCCTTAGCATGCGTCTGTAACATTCCTCCTCTCACAGGGCACATGAAAACTAGTCCAAGGGGCTCAGACTATAATTTTTTTAATTATTAGTTGATGGCCAAAAAATAACTTTCGCCGCCGGCCAGGCATTATCAAAAACAAAACGCCAGGGCCACTTGAGTGAATAGAGAGATGACATGTCAGAATTAAACTCACTAGGCATTATGCTAGTTGAGTGGAGGGATAAATTTGTGCGACCTAAGGCTAGAATTTTAATTCCTAATCAGCTCAGGACTACCGGTACGTTGAACAATGTTTACAAATTGTTATATCCTACCTAGTACCTATACTGCAAAAACAAGGTTAAATGCAGTGATTTTATAATTGTTTCTCCTTTATTATGTTGAATTGCTATATAAATCTGAACAATTGGAAGGCAATATTTTTTTTAATGAATTAGAAATGACTGAAATGATTGGGCACGAAATGGTTTGGGGGGGAAATGACCCATTACTCCGTCGGACATTGTCCCCAAAGCCATAGGCGTAGATGAAAATTTACCTTCTCCATTTTCTGTTTGAAATGTTATATATTAGGTATCAACATAGTCATAAGAAAGTGGGGAAAGTAAGACGTCATCAAAGGCTTATGGCTATAGGGCCTAGTTCCATATGCCCAAGTCTACATGATAAGACGATATACATAATAAGACGATCATGATACAGAACTGTGCATCTATGCTAGCCCTGTTAACATGACAGTGAGGATTTCCACTCACTGGAAGTACTCAGTCATGTTAACAGGGCTACATCTATGCCTGTGCTAGGACACAAAAGAGACGATCCATGCATATTCGCATCTATGGTGTTAAGATAGCCCTGTTACCATGACAATGCTATGTCACTTGAAAGCATTCTAACACGTTCGACATAACCTAGCACAATCTATAGGGCTAATTCCTCCGTCTTAGCCCTACATCCCGTCTATCTAAACCCATGGTGAAAGTTGGAAATCGATAGGCCGCTTTGGCCGGTCTCAAAAAAGCTATTTCTGATTTTTTTTCTAGATACACCGAAACCACTGATTAGTATTTGACCTACTTGCAATATTTCTTTTTTGACGGTTTTCAACCTTATTAATGCAAAGGGAGATAACTTATACGTGTCAACTCGGGCGAGAAACCCAAATAAAACTTTATTTAAACGTCAGAAAAGAAAGAAGGAGTTTGATTATTGTGATTTTCTAACAAAAAAAAAAAAAAAGAGAAAAATCGGATACATGTTTTGAGAGGCCGGCCATAGCGGCGGATCAATTTTCCAACCTTCACCATCGGTTGATTTAGGCGGGACGTAGGACGGAGGAATTAGCCCTATTCATTGTGCTAGACAGTGCTAAGAGTGACCATCTGCCATTACCTGGACAGTGGCTCTTACCTCCACGGGTACTATGACACCCCCCGAGGCGGTGAAATCACACGGGAACACACACGAACTTTTAGTTTACCCATATATCCCACATTTATCTTAGAATTACCAGGCTTTTCTTTCCCGCCAACAAAGAGTGCAAAGGAAAAATCTACCTCCATAGGCATAAGACCAACAAGTGGGCTAACAACATATGATCGATTGCACAGTAAGAATAGCTTATTTAAAAAAATAATTGATACAATGTTTTATTCTTTGATATATAAAGGAAGTTTTTCCGTCTTTTTGTATATACATAAAAGCTGACAGGCTTGTAAAATATACAAACGCAGGAATAGAATTGTGTACGAATTATCCCCCTTGCATAGCGCTCTTTTGTGTCCTATTTTCTTCAGATACACGCGGTAAGATGTGTTTTATTTTGCTTATGATATGTTTAAACTATACATGTTTACGTTTTTATAGCTCGAATCATTCTTGAGGTAACCGTTTTGCCTTGTAACAATGATGATTGCCTTAGAGACACTTGGCTAGATACGAATACGAATTTCGTTGATTTGCACATGGCCTGTCATTTCTTCACCTGCTCACCATTCATTGTTCGATCACATCTTTTCCATTCATTAATTCATTGTTTCTAAATAATAAATCTATATTCAGCACCTTTACTTGGCGTATCGCTGCTTATTGCAATTGGTCCAATGGACCCCAGCTCAGTTAATCAGCTGTTAATATATCTTTTTTTGTGCCAGACGAAAATGATTCCATAAAACAGCTACCCTCCCAATTCAGAAATATGCCTCGGCAAAAACAGGTGCTCAGGCTAATTCAATTTGCCTCGGCAAAAATAAGTTTACCTCGGCAATTTTTACAAGTTTAGCAAAAGAGCGTAAAAAATACTCTTCACCATCTTGCCAGCGCTGCCTTGTTCCCGCCATGTGGCGAACGTGACCTACTTATCAATTTCATAAGCAGTGAGCTCATTGATAATGATTGCGTGAACCCCAAACACACGCATTAAGTTCACCATCCGGTCAGGAATGAATCTAAATCATATTTTTGTCAGTGCGTGACTCATACATATTATTGTATTGCTTTGGGTGTGAGCTCTAAACTAGAGGACAACAAGACAAAATAAATTTATTTAATGCTTATGAGTTTTGGATTGCATCAACTTTATAACTATATGTATGAAGGAACCAAGTGCAACGTTTTGATTTCTGTCAATTTTAAAATATCCCCGTATAATTGTCATTTTAGTCAATTCCAAGGTGCTCATATACAGTATTATAGAATGTGTGAAGGATTCCTACGCAGCTGTAACATAGTTCATTTGTTTGCTAGATGTGGATTGAAACACACAGATGATATTATTCAAGTTTAACCAATCAAATGAAGCAAAATTTGTCTCTCTGAGGTCCGTGCTATAGGCTATTTTGACCCAATGAAAAAAAAATTATTCTGCGAGGCGCTTAAGATCGAGAAACGAAAAACTGGATCAACCAATGAAATCAAAGTTTTTCTCTCTAAGGTCCGCGTTATTTACTAGTACAATAGTTTTTTCTTGAAATAGACGGACTTCAACTAGCAGAGCGTTTGTAGTTGATTTGCCCAGGTCATCACGCAGGATGAAGAGGCCTTATCAGGCATTGTCCTCTCACGCTGTACCCTGTGTGAAGCCTGCTTTTCAATAGTCATGTTGATGCTCAACAATCGGAAGACTTGCGTCCGTTACACTAACTGTTGAAAAATACAACTACCTGACCAAGAACTTTATTTTTACCTTTTCTATAGTTCATAGGTAAATAAATATGACATTTATATTTAATAAGAAAATAAATCATGTTTAACAGTGCCATCATTATTTGTAAAAATAAGAAAAA